>CAUYUJ010018727.1:541649-741649 GCA_963575745.1 Prorocentrum cordatum
GGTCACCGGGTCACCGGGTCAGCTGACCCAGCCCACCGGGTCACCGGGTCACCGGGTCAGCTGACCCACCCCACCGGGTCACCGGGTCACCGGGTCACCGGGTCAGCTGACCCACTCCACCGGGTCACCGGGTCACCGGGTCACCGGGTCAGCTGACCCACTCCACCGGGTCACCGGGTCACCGGGTCAGCTGACCCAGCCCACCGGGTCACCGGGTCACCGCGTCAGCTGACCCAGCCCACCGGGTCAGCTGACCCAGCCCACCAGGTCACCCGGTCACCGGGTCACCGGGTCACCGGGTCAGCTGACCCAGCCCACCAGGTCACCAGGTCACCGGGTCACCGGGTGAGCTGACCCAGCCCACCGGGTCACCGGGTCACCGGGTCAGCTGACCCAGCCCACCGGGTTACCGGGTCACCGGGTCAGCTGACCCAGCCCACCGGGTCACTGGGTCACCGGGTCAGCTGACCCAGCCCCGGGTCACCGGGTCACCGGGTCACCGGGTCAGCTGACCCACTCCACCGGGTCACCGGGTCACCGGGTCACCGGGTCAGCTGACCCAGCCCACCGGGTCACCGGGTCACCGGGTCACCGGGTCAGCTGACCCACCCCACCGGGTCATCGGGTCACCGGGTCACCGGGTCAGCTGACCCAGCCCACCGGGTCACCGGTCACCGGGTCACCGGGTCACCGGGTCAGCTGACCCACCCCACCGGGTCACCGGGTCACCGGGTCACCGGGTCAGCTGACCCACCCCACCGGGTCACCGGGTCACCGGGTCAGCTGACCCACTCCACCGGGTCACCGGGTCACCGGGTCAACGGGTCAGCTGACCCACCCCACCGGGTCACCGGGTCACCGGGTCACCGGGTCAGCTGACCCAGCCCACCGGGTCACCGGGTCACCGAGTCACTGGGTCAGCTGACCCACCCCACCGGGTCACCGGGTCACCCGGTCACCGGGTCAGCTGACCCACCCACCGGGTCACCGGGTCACCGGGTCACCGGGTCAGCTGACCCACCCCACCGGGTCACCGGGTCACCGGGGGTCACCGGGTCAGCTGACCCAGCCCACCGGGTCACCGGGTCACCGGGTCACCGGGTCAGCTGACCCAGCCCACCGGGTCACCGGGTCACCGGGTCACCGGGTCAGCTGACCCAGCCCACCGGGTCACCGGGTCACCGGGTCACCGGCCACCGACCCAATTTAAAAAAAAAAACTCTAGTTCACACGCACTCGGACCCCCCGCGCCCTCCCAGGCGAGCGGGGGCGCCTGCGGGAAAAGCCCACGCCTAAGCTCCCCCTTTTAAGGGAACCTTGGCGGGGGCGGTCCGCGCAGGGGCGGCAATCGAACCCTCCTGGGCGATCGACCGCGGCAGATTCCTCCCGCACAAAAAAACACAAAAAACAACACACACAAAAAACACAACAAAAATACAAAAAAAAAACACCGGACGGAACATAAAAAAAAACAAAAAAGACACAAAAGCCACACAGACACACACAAAAATGACTAAATTATGGCTCTGACTTTGCACACCTAACATCTCGTGGAGGGGGCTAAACAAGCGGCGACGAACGTCTCGGGTGAGAGTTTCGGCAACTGGTGTTCCTGGCCCACGCGTCATCGGAAGGTACGGGTATGGGAATGGTAAATGGGAAATGTTGGAATAGGAAGAATTGGAGAGTAATTGGAATGGAAAATGGGAAATGTTGGATGAGAATACGGCCGTCTTGAGCCAAAATGGCTAAATGTTGACTTCGCGGCCCTTGCTGAATTCGCGGCCCTTTGCTGAGTCGTCAGACCTCGCAGCGTGCTGAATTCGCGGCCCTTGCTCGCGGCGGCATCGAGCTCATGGACTGTGGCGGTCCATCGGCCTCGCTTGCTGCGACTGACGGCTTGGGCCGTGGAAGCTCTGCCAGCCAGGATGAGCAGCCGTGCTCGACGTTCTTAGCGATTGTGCGAACGTGATCTCGACTTGCGCCAGGGATCAGGGTGCACACTGAGGCCACAGACGGCCGCTCGCTGGGCTGATTCTGTAGGCGTACGCCACATCCGCCGACCCCTTTGTTCGAAAAGCGTTGTGGTTTCTCTGGGGTCGCGTGCAGTGTCGGCACCATTCTCCTGCAATGTTGCGTGCAGCGGGTGGTCGTGAGGAGGAGGAAGAGGAGAAGGAGGAGAAGGAGGAGGAGGGGGTGATCGCGGGGATCTCTTCCCTATAGATCACCCAAGATAACTTTTTTATCGATGTTAACTTTATAGAAAGTTGTCAACTTTCCGGGAAGGTGACAACTTTTTAAAAAGATGTTATTTTTTTGTTTTCGGCGACTTGGAAAGTTAACGTTGGCGCGACGAAAAGTTAACATCGACGACGCAAAAAGTTAACATTTTAGATAACTATTTTTGAATGTTTTTCGATATGATGTTGCACTTGTGTTGCAGTTTTGTTGCAGTTTTGTTGCAGTTTTAACAAAACTGCAACAAAACTGCAACTCAGTCGTTGCAGTTTTGTTGCAGTTTTGGTGCAGTTTTAACAAAACTGCAACAACACTGCAACAAAACTGCAACTCAGTCGTTGCAGTTGTGTTGCAGTTTTGTTGCAGTTTTGGTGCAGTTTTGTTGTAGTTGTGTTGCAGTTGTGTTGCAGTTTTGTTGCAGTTTTGGTGCAGTTGTGTTGTAGTTTTGTTGCAGTTTTGTTGCGGTGTTGTTGCAGTTTTGTTAAAACTGCAAACTGTGTTGCAGTGTTGTTGCCTTTTTGGTTTCGGTATGGTGTAGAGTGCTGCTGCTATAGCTATGATATGCTATGGTAACCTACAGGGTGGAATCTTTGCGGTGCGCGCAGGCAGTGTGATGCAGCGGGTAGGCGCGTCAGACGTGGTGCAAGCGAGCATTAGCTTGCCTCTATCGCTCTCTCCCTCTCCCTCTCCCTCTTTCCTCCCCTCTCCCTCCTGGCTCACCTCTTTCATGGACTACGTCATTCCTCTTAGCTCCTCTATTCATGCTCCTCTGCCTTGTGCCATCTCTCTCGTCGCCTGGGTGAGGACGGGGAAGGCGAGGAGAAGGACGAACAGGGTGAGAACGGGTGTTGCGGAGGCGTCGGGTAATGATGAGTGTTTTGATTATGATTACGATGATGATGATGACCATGATGATGATGATGATGATGATGATGATGATGATGATGACGGTGCTAGCGATGATGATGCCGATGGTGAGACTGGTGATGATGATAACGACGACGACGACGATCATGATGACAATGACGATGTTTATGATGATGTTATGATGTGGTACGATGATAATGATGACGATTCAAACTGCTGCTGGTGGTAGTGATGATGACGGTGGTGATGATGAGTAGGCGGATTATGCTGATGATGCTGCGGATCACTATGTTGGTGAACATGGTTGTGATGGTTATGAGGATGATGATGATGATGATGATGATGATGATGATAATGCCGTTGCTGCTGGTGCTCGTGATGATGAAAGGGGGGCTGCTGATGCGGATGGTGGTGATGTTGCGGGGCAGGGCGGCGATGACAACGGTGAGGCATATGAGTGGGGAGATGATGATGAAGCGGGAGATGGTGTTGATGATGATGCTGGTGATGCTGATGATGATGAGGATGATGATGCTGATGATGATGACGATGCTGCTGATGATGGTGATGACGATTACGTTTATGCGGGCTGTGGTGGTGATGATGATGCTGATGGTGAAGTGTGGAAAAGGGACTTGGGAGTGGGACGACGATGTGGAGGAGGAGGTGGATGGGGGGGAGGAGGAGGAGGAGGAGGAAGCGGAGGAGGTGGGGGAGAGGGGCAAGAGGATGACGAGGATGATGAGTATGAGGAGGCCGTTACGGCTTAGCCCCGCAGGCACCCCCCCCCCAGGGTGGCGCGAGCATGCCCATGTGCACAGTTTTCGGCTTACCCCCTCCTCCTCCTCCTCCTCATCCTCATCATCCCTCCCTTCCTCCCTCCCTCATTCCTTTCCTCTCTCCCTCCCTCCCTCCCTCCCTCCCTTCTCCCCCTCATCATCGCTCCCTTCCCCCCCCCCTCCCGCCGAAAACTTGCACTGGGCACGCCCAGTTCCATCGCCCCCACCCCTTGTGCGATGGCGTCTGCGGCTGCACAGCGCCAGAGTCGGACGAGGCCCGACGACGCCATCACCGTGGCCTCGCTCTACACGGTGGTGCAGAGCTGGCTTAAAGCTCGGAGGGGGGGGGGGGGGAGGGGAAGAGAGTGAGGGGCGATGACAGGAAAGTGCAGCGACCCGTCTCCCTCCCACGTCCCTCCCTCTCCCCTCTCCCCCCTTCTTACCGCCATCGCACCTTCCTCCCTCGGCCACTCGTCCATTCCCCCTCCGCCCCCCCCAACGCCCGCGCGGGGAGGGGCTCGCGCGACCTCATGGGCATCATCACTCCGCTGCAGGAGCTGGCCGCCCACAGGTCGCAGGGGTAGGCAGTAGTGGTGGTAGTGGGTCGTAGTGGTTGTTGTAGTAGCCTTTGCAGTCGCAGTAGCATTCTTACCACTCACATCATCGTTGGTAGTAGCAGTCGTAATAGTTACATCATGCAGTCGAAAGCGTAGTCGTAGCTGTACTCTTAGTCGTAGTCGTCGTCGTAGCCAGAGCCGTATTGGAGCGGTAGAAGCAGCCGTCGTAATCGCAGCCGTTGTCGTAGTCGAAGTAGTAGGGATAGTAGAAATAGTACAAAAAGTAGTAACAGTGGTGATCCTAATGTCAGTATCAGTCTCACTCTCTACTCTTGCTCCTCCTGTAGACTCCAACTCCCGCTATCACTCTCACTCCCATCTTCCCCTCTAGCTTTAAGTCTCATCCTGGTCCTAGCTCTCATGACCCTCACCCCATAGGTCTACGCCGACTGCGTCGATCATCTCGCACTACGCTGATCTCTTCACGGGGCTCGTGAAGGCGCAGGGGCCGCGATGGGACGGGGCCAAATGAGGAGGAGGAGGAGGAGGAGGAAGAGGAGTTGGAGGAGGAGGGGGAGGGGAGGGGGATGATGAGAAGGAGGGGCAGGAGGAGGACGAGGACGCAGGAGGAGGAGCACATACACTTCGCCTTTCCACACACTGGAGAAGGACGTGGGGGAGGAGGATGAGGAGGGGGAGGAGGAGGGGGAGGAGTTGGCCCCGCCTCTCCCTCCTGCCGGAGCCAGAGTAGTAAGGGGAGCTGGGAGGAGGAAGGGTAGGAGGAGTGAAGGGTTTGGAAGGTGCCGCAGAATTACGTGCCTACACCACATGAGCATTAGATCGATCCTTAACCGTCCCACTCCTCCTCCATTCTCGTACCCACCAAGTTACCCCTCCTCCATTCTCCACTACCCATCAAGGTACCCCTCCAGTCTCCATTCATCAAGCTACCCCTCCTCCATTCTCCATTGTCCACTTATCAATGTATCCCTCAAGGTATCCCTCACAGTTTCAGGATATGTAACCCTTCAGATCTGATTTCAGGTATCCCTCAAGGTATCCCTCAAGGTATCGCTCAAGATATCCCTCAAGGTATCCCTAAAGATGCCCCTAAAGGTATCCTGAAAGGTAGCTATTCTCCATTTCTCCCCTCAGTATTCTTCGTCACCCTCCTCTTCCTCATCCTCGGCCTGCGGGGAGGTTGCGCCCAATTGCTGCCTGCCGCCGAAGAAGTTTGCGACGTGCCTTGAGAAAATGCATGGCGACTCGGAAATTATATTGAGCGCTGGAGACGCTAAGGATGTTGCCCAGTCCTGCTCGAACGCAGGCTGGTACATCAGGATTGGAACGGGGGCAGGGGGGCGGGGCAGAGAGGGTGGAGGGAGGGAGGGATGGAGGGAGGGAGGGAGGAAATGATGATGATGATGATGATGATGATGATGATGATGATGATGATGATGATGATGATGGGAAGGGGGAAGGAGGGAGGACAGAGGGGCGCACGCGCATTTCCAATAGCGATGGGTGGTGGGAAGGAGGACAGATGGAACGTGAAGGGTGGGAGGGGCGTATGAGGAACGGGAGAGGTTCGATGGGGGAGGGGGTGCGCAGGCTGATGTGATTGCCTGCTGCGCACGTTGAGGGAATTCGCAAGCTATCAGATGGTTCAGGGGAGGGCCAGCTTGTCCAAGCTACGCGACCTGAAGAAGGACACCCAGGGCATGATGCGCATGATGAGCAGGGCGGGGCGCGGGTTTACGACGACGGCGGCGATGACAGGGGATACTAGGAATGAAGAGGGTTGGGGCTAAGGGTGGAGGAATGGGGAGGCAGAAGGGGATGGGGGGGGGGGGATGGGGCGAGGAATGGGGGGTGACGGGGGGAGAGGGGTCGGCAGGAGCATTTCTACTGCGGTGTTTCATGCGTCCCGTATTGTGTTCCTCGCCATCCTCTTGCTCAACCTACTCCGTCCTTCAGCCCCCTCTCATCCTCATCGGCCCTTATCCTTTCGCCTTCACCTGGGCCCCCCCCTTCCCCCCAGCCACCCCCACCCCCCGCAACGCATTCTGAGCGCTGCAGGGGAGGCCTGCCCAAGAGAGGCCGAGATCGTCAACGAGCTCTTCGACCTTGTGGACCACACCTCCTCCATGCCGAGTGCTCCGCCTCAGGCCCCATGTTCTCATTGTCATCATGTGCAGCAATTCCCGTCCACGCGCCATCTGCATTGGTACCGCCTCCTCCTCCACCTCATCCTCCTATAGATCCTCAGCTCCTCCTCGCCCCCTAGCTCCGCGGCATCTTCCGTTTCCCCTCTTCACCCAATCCATGCATTCGCCGAGGCCCGATTTGATGCGTGGAGGAGGTGCAGTGGGATAGACAAGATGTTTGGTGATCGGCGTTTGTATGTGTACGTACTAAATACTGGCACGCGGTTGGCCATGTCATCTTCACGTTGCATTTCGCATGTTATCTTCAAGTTACCTTTGAGCCACGCACTCCCTTCCTCAGGCTGCTGCCCCAGGGAGTTGGAGAACTACCTTACAGGAAGCGGAGGACGACGGCGAGGATGGCGTCGGCGAGGAGGCTGCGCCTGAGGACCGACTGCACTGAATATGCCCCGCAGATTTTTCATGCTTCGTACGATCTTGGGTCGCGGTTCTTGGTGGGGTGCTTCCAGGGCCAAGTAGGCATACGTTAAACAATTGCTTTGATGCTTGGAACTGCCTCGGGCTATTTTTTGGGGGCGTGGCATCTCAGGCAAAAAAACCAAACCCACCCTGACAAAATCAATGTTTCACGGGATCTCGGGCCCTGGCTCTTAGTGAACTACCTTGGGGTTTGTACGGGCCTGGGTTAGGTTTATTGCTTAGATTGGGCGGGCTCCCTAGCTTGGGTGGGTCGGCAGTCCCCGATAGAGGACGGGGGGGCCGACGGTGCTGCGGCGGGCGCCGTCGTTCCCCATGTGCCCGCTGGCGACGAGGTCGCTTCGGTGGCAGGTGCCCGCGGGACACTTAAGGGGCGCGTGGGTTGTTGAGGAGGGAGGGCGGCCAGTGGGAGTGAGAGAGGGGCAACGGGGGGGAACGAAACCAGTAAGGAGGACGATGAACAAATCAACAACTACGCAGATAATGAGGAGACGGAAGGGGTGGGGGGAGCTGGAACGAGGAGCGAGATCAGCGAGGTTTATCTGCATTCCACCTCCTCCTCTTCCCTCCACGCTCATTCTCCCACCAATCATCCTTCTCCTCCTCTAGTCTTTCTCTCGACGACGACGGGTGACGACGGCAGAGGCGGATCGCCACCATCGTCATGCGAATCATCATCAGCATCACCGACACCATCATCATCAGCATCGTCATCACCACCATTATCGCAATCATCATCGTGCCACTCGTGCCGCGTATCGTCATCGTCGTCGGCGTCGTCATCGTCATCATCATCGATGCCGTCCTCACCGTCATCATCGCCATCATCATCTTCTACCGTTCCCCTCCCAGCCCTCATCCCCCCACCGCCAGTATGTTGCTATCCCCTTGACTGCCATCCAGGTAGCATGTGTGTCGCCCACTCCCCAACTACTCCCTCTCCTCCCTCCCTCGCAACTTCCCCCATTATGTCACTATTGCTCCCTCGACGCCCCTCCGCCAGGCAACGACTTCATCAAGGATATTCTCAAGAAGCACAGGGCGGCGACCACCGCCGTGAGTGCCCTCGCCGCGCAGTCGCCAGGCACCAGCGTTTTTTTTTTTCATGTGGCTGCATATTGTTTCTCAGTGTGCCGTTCTTATCTGCGGCGGGGCGCGTGTGATATGTACATGTATATACACATAAATATATAGAGGGAGGGAGGTTGAGTGATATATACATATATATACACATAAATATAGAGAGAGGGAGGTAATATATACATATTTATAAACATAAATACAGAGAGAGGTGGGATAACCATGACAAGGGATGGTTGATGAGCGTGAGTTGTCAGACTTCCCACAGGGGGAAGGGGTAGCGGGGGGTGGGGAGGTGGTTAAGACAGTCCGCGCGGGGCGGTGGCCACGCCCGCAGTGCCCGTGTGGATAAAGCACCGCGGCGGGGACGCCGATATGTCGAACCTCGTGCAGATCTGCAAGAGCGCCCCCGCGATCGACGCGAAGAATCAGCACAAGGGCACGGGCGGGGGGAGCGGCTCGCGCGGCAAGGGTGGGGGTGGCACGCCCTCGAAGTTGACTACGCCCACGAAGCCCATGAAAGCGGCCAAGAAGGGGTCACCGACGAGCGGCTCTAAGGATGCCAAGGGGGTGGTCAAGGAGGGGGGCTTGAGCATGACGCCCAAATGCATCCATTCCAGGGCATACCACAAAGCAAAAAAGATGGCTTTGGATAAAGGTTGGTCGCGCGAGCGTGCACTGAAGGCCGCTCGCGCCGCTGGCCAGAAGGCCATTCGGGATCTCACGCCGTGAGTGTGCATGCGGGCAGCGATGCCAGCTGGAGGCAGTGAGGGCGCGACAAGGAGTGCAGCACGTGTTTGCACGTTGCGCGTTGTGTGAGGTTGCGCTCACTCGATGACGGGGGAGGGGGTGGACATGGGAGGGCAGGGGAATCAAGGAGAAGGATGAGGATGGTAAGGAAGTGTCCGTTTTGCGCCTCCAGCTCCAGCGTAGGGGTCGTGATATCTGATGATATCGAATTGGGTGCCAGCTGTGGGCGTAGAGGCGCGATGGGCTGACAAGTGCCCTCGCAGCACGGCTGGATAAGCAGAGCGTAGATTGTGCCGCGCAGGCTAACATCGAGTGACTTTGCCTCAGGTCGGGGTTGTGCAAGTTGTCTAGAAAAAACTTATATGTTTCAGTGCAGTTGCTATCTCTGCAGATGCATTGCCAACTCAGGAGTGCCTTTGTGGGCTGTCGTTCATGTATTGCCCCTCAGACCTGCACCCCTTGGAGACACGTTGCCCCTTCAAAGTAATCCTCAATCACGGTACCCCGAAACGCAACCCCTTCCCCTTGAAGGTATCACAGGAGGCACACATTGGATGCACGAGACACCCTAAGGTACGACACGTTGCAGGAGGCACCCATTGAAGCTACCCATGAAATCTGCACCCCAACGTCATATCTAAACCTTACCCCTTTACCCTATCTCGCAAACAGTGCAACCGAACACATCAATAAAACATCACAACTTAAAGATACCACTCGAAGGTAATACTTGAGGAAAGTGCCCTCATGCAGGTAGCATGCCTCCCTCAGCATTCTCATCATCCTCCCCTTGCTCACCTTATGCCATCGTTTTCTTTTTTTCGCGCGCTCTGTCGGGCCCAGCCTGGTTCGAGGTGCCGCCAGGTGTTTGTTCTTTCAGGTTATTGATGACTGAGCTCTCGTGCCCCGAGGGCCGCGATCCGCTCTGCGTCGTCATGCACAACGTCGCGCAAGGCGTCTCCAAGGTCGATCTGAGGACATCGCGGGGGCTTTGCGTTGCCGCGAGCACATGCCTATGTGAGTTCATGCCGTTGGGCATAAGTGCCCTCGTAGGGGAGGGGCACGCAAGGAACGACAAGGAGGAGGATACATTGAGAGTAAATGAGGGAGGAAGGGGTGATACCGATGATCCACGATCCTATCTCAATCAGGTCTCATCCGCCCCCCTGCGTTCTCAATGTTCGTCTCCCGAGTCCATGCTCCCAGCCCTCACCTCCATGCAACTGCGCTCGAGTGTATTCATTAGAGGTCGGGTAGGACGCTGTTTGAGTTATGGGGCTGCAGCCCAACTGACATCTTCAAAAAGAACCAGGCCACGGCGATGCTCGTACTGGTTAGATCCAAGACTACTGCAGAGGCCAAGAAATTCATTCAGATCTTCGGCTCTCAGGTTACGTGTTATTCGCACGGTGGTCGCCCCTTGCAGGACCATATTTGTTTATATCAGCATCCTCCACCCTCCGTGATGCCCTCCCCCTCATCATTGATACCCCTCCTCACTGAGCATTCCGTTCTCCCGTATTATCCCTCATCTACTTCCAATTTCATTTTCCTGTGCCGCCCTTCCCTCCCTCCCTTTGCCGCTCCCATCCTCCAAAGATTTATCCCTCGCTCATCCCCACCCCCACCGTTGAAACCGTCTACAGCTGGACTTCGCGCGGCAGAAGGATGACAAGGAGAGCGCGGAAGAGAGCACGCCTGACAGGCTGGTTGCGATATACCGTTGAGGTGAGATGATCATGAGGAGTAGGATTAGGGGGAGAAGGACGATGGTAAGGAAGATAATGAGGATGAGGTACTAGGGGGATGATGAGGACGAGGATGTCACTTCTAGGCCTCAACTTGCCATATTGCTCCTCGGTGCCTCCCCAATTCGGGCCCCTTGTATTCCGCCTCCCCAATTCGAGCTCCTTGTATTCGAGCTCCTGGTCCCTGAGGCTTACCCCAAGTCACCCTCTCCTCATCGCTCCAATCCCCTCCGCCCCCCCTGTTATCTAGCCCCCGTCCCCCGTGTCCATCCTCAGTTGCACTTGCCCTCGCCTCCCTCCAGCGCGCGGCAGGCGCGGCGCGTCATCGAGGAGTTCAGCAGTGACGCCGACGCCTGCGAAGCGGTGCCGCATCGAGAAGGCGGCGGCCGAGATGGAGGCGAATGCGCCTTTTGCTTTTGATTGCTTCTGATTGTTTCAGAGCGCAGCGACGTCATCTGTACACGTGCCAGCCCCAGCCACCTCCCCCCGCCTCTCCCAGTCATTCCAGCACCGCTGGGAGAACGGCACCAGCGAATCGGGCTTGTGGATGTCCTACACCCAAGAGTTCCAGAACATGGTCAACTCAAGACCTGTCGTCTTTCCTGAGCCTTTGCCTTTGCGGGATTTGTATGATGAAGACGCAAGCGAGGCATGGGTGAGCGATGATAGCGTTGACAAGCTTTCATACGAAGAGAGGCTTGCAGTGCACGACGGCATCAACGCCCCGTAACTTGCGGCAATGGCGTTTAGAATTGCCCCGAGGGCCAAGATAATTTCAAGTTTTCCACGCGGTGGAACCGTGCGCGTTTCAGGGCCATAACGCGTAGCTTATGCATACTGTTTAGACGGCGTGCGTCGCCGTTGGTGGAGTGCTTTGGTGGGCGTGCGTCGCCCGCACTTGCGTCAGAAATGTTGTGGGAAGGAGAAGTATGAGGCATGATATGGCACAGTTGCAAACATGATGGCAGGGAGACGGTGGTACACGATAGTAGGGGCAGGATGGGGGGAAGACGGTGGCACACGATAGTAGGGGCAGGATGGGGGGGAGACGGTGGCACACGATAGTAGGGGCATGATGGAGGAGGAGTAAGAATCACAACAGGAAGGCACAACATACATGAGGCACAGCGGGTCAGACGAAAGAGGATACTAGAAGGCGAGGTACGTTAATGTGAGATCCCCCACGTTTCGATCACATCTCCTCCCTTGAGACTACTCTCCATCAGTGTACGATCATTGACCGTATGCTCACCGTGATGCATAGCAGGAACATTGTGAATGCACGCGCCGTGGTGCACAGTGAAACACTCGTGACGCATGACGATTCAGGGCCATGCAAACTAATTGTCTGTGTATCGTCATAGAGCATGAACGCACTGTAGGTGATATGTGTACTCATTCATTCCATATTTAACCATCTTAATGTCATGGTTCATAAGGCAGATAGGACGCGATATGTCTTTGTCATTGTTCAATTTATGATGTAACCTGAAAGGTTATCCCACAATGCCGTTTATAATGTGTTGCAGTTTTGTTGAAATTTCAAAGAAACTGTATCAAAAATGCAACTAGCGATTTGCAGTTTTGTTGAATTTTCAACAAAACTGCAACAAAACTGCAACTCGCGATTTGCAGTTTTGTTGAAGTTTCAACAAAACTGCAACGAAACCGCAACCAAACTGCAACAACACTGCAACACCAAGTTGCAGTTTCGTTGCAGTTTCGTTGCATTTTTGTTGCAGTTTTGTTGCAGTTGTGTTGCAGTTTTGTTGCAGTTTTGTTGCAGTTTTGTTGGTGTCTTATAAAACATATTGGTTTTCAATGTAAATCGTAACGCAGCTCAGAACTGCAACAAAACTGCACCAAAACTGCAACACAACTGCAACGAAACTACAACAAAACTGCAACGAAACTGCAACGAAACTGCAACTTGGTGTTGCAGTTTTGTTGCAGTTTCGTTGCAGTTTCGTTGCAGTTTTGTTGAAACTTCAACAAAACTGCAAATCGCGAGTTGCAGTTTTGTTGCAGTTTTGTTGAAACTTCAACAAAACTGCAAATCGCCAGTTGCAGTTTTGTTGCAGTTTTTGTGAAACTTCAACAAAAATGCAACGCAATGTATTCAACTTTGGTGTGGTTTGCGTAACCATGGAGTCGTTATGAACAGCCTAACCATAGGAAACCAAGCCGAAAAGTCCAAATATTGCACGCGCGCACACACGCACACGCACACATAAAGTCAATATCGAGTGCGCAATAACATGTTCATACATATTACGCGTGTTCTTTGCCTTGCCGCTTTCGCTCAATCAGTGCATCAGTTGTGCTTCAGGTTGCATATCTCGATCTCTCTACGCGTTGATTGTGGCACTGCTGCCATGCCTGCTAAAAAAAAAAAAAAAAACCGTGGACATGGCCGCCCACGTCGAGGACTGGAAGGATCGCGTGGCGAGGGCCATGTCAGGCCAGGTCAAGGAGGAGCCTGAGGAGTCCGAGCACGAAGATGAGGACGCACTTGTTCTTTGTGTTGTGGTTCATGTGCATGCATTATGTTTGTGGTGTCGTCTACATTTATAGTGCACGCGTTTCCTCTACGATAACATCATGTACTTGCCCTATTCACATCTGAACGATCTCTTCCCCTCCCCTGCCCCTACGCCCAGAACGCCCGATGACGCCGCAGGACCCAGAGGATGGTGGGCATCCTCTCAAGAGACCTGCTGCCGCTCACCTTCGCCGCCCTGCAGCTGCGGGTACGTCCGCCGCTACCCTGAAGAAGCCCGCCGCCGCCACCCTCAACATCAGGATGGGCTTGAAGAGGCCCGCCGCAGCTGGTGAAGACGACGAGATGGGGGCTGAGGATCCTTCAGTTTACCTTATTTTTAGTTATCTTGTAGTACAGGGGATGAGCCCATGCCTTTACACCGTGACATGCATGTTTCGATCTCGGAGTATGAGGATGAGAAGGATGATAAAAAGGACAATGATAATGAACAATACAAGGATGAGGAGCATGATAGTAAGGATCTCGGTGGGAGTGACTTCGAATGAGAATGAGGAGTATGAGGATGAGGAGAATGATAGTAAGGATGACGAGAGGATCACGATGAGGAGGATGATTGAGATGATGCTGCTGATGAGGAGGATCAGGATGATGATGAGAAGGGTGATGAGAAGGATGAGCAAGGATGGGAAAGGGGCATGAGGAACAATCGGCAATTGGGGTGAAGGGCCAGCGGTAAATCACAACAGCCATCCGTAGCCATTTGGGCCAAAGCATGGCTCGGATATGACTTCCGTTGAGGGTGAGCACGCGCAATGTCCCCCTACTCCCTCGCTTAAGCCGATGGTCGTGTACCCGCCATTCGCCGTGCCGAAGCCCTTGCTCGTGCCGAAGATTCGCCGTGCCGAAACCCTTGCTCGCGCCGAAGCCCAAGATTCGCCCGTGCCGAAGTCCACGACCGACCTGGTGTCAGAGGCAAAACCGAAAAGGCGGCCGAAGGTCAGGCCTAAGGTGGTCCCGCCTAAGGTGGTCGTGCCTAAGGTCGTGCCAAGACCGAAGAAGATGCCGAAGGTCGAGCCTAAGGTCGAGTCTAAGGTCGTGCCCAAACCGACGGACGTGCCTAGGGTCGTACCAAGACCGAAGAAGATGCCGAAGGTCGAGCCTAAGGTCGAGTCGAAGGTCGTGCCTCAGGTCGTGCCTAAGGTCGTGCGTAAGATCGAGCCGAAGAAGATGCCGACGGTCGTGCCCAGGGCTAAGGTCCGCAAGAGCGTCGAGGAGATGTCCGCCGAGGAGATAGACAACGAGATTCTCGACGCCGTGGAGGAATCCATTCAGGGAGAGCGTGGAGGCCGTGGTGGGGGCGACAGCGGCGCCGCCAGCAGCGGCTCCACGGCCACAGCGGCGCCTCAGCCGCAGCAGGGGGTGGCACCACCACCATCAGATAGCATATTAGGCACCGCGGCAGCAGGACCACACCTCAGCGATAACGAAGCAGCTCACGCATTAGCTGCGCTCGCCGCGGGATGGGACCGATTGCCATGGCTTCCAGGGAGATCTGCATGGTTGTAGGCACTGCAGAGTGCAAGTAAAACACGCAATCATCATCGCCATAATCGCCAGCCCTATCCTTCAAGTATCCAAACACTTACCGTAAGGGAACCCCTACATAGGTAACAGAAGGTACCATCAATACATACATCATTGTATATACTGGCCCCTGAAGGTATCTAGGGTTGTATCGACTTACAAGTACCAATACATAGCTCTCTAAATGTACCCTTAGGCAGCCTGAACTCTTCTGGGGCGTCCTGAAGGTTCCCCTGAAGCGCCCTAAATAGATTCACCGTAAAACGTATCCCTGAGGAATCCCCAAGGTATCCTTGTGTATGCGTACATCCCTGGAGATATCCTGAAACGTACTCCTGAATGTATCCTTCGGCTCAAAGGTATCACTGATGTATGCTTAGATCCTTGGAGATAGTCTGACACATACTCCTGAAGGTATCCTGATGTATGCTTATATCCCTGGAGGTATCCTGAAACATACGTGAACCGCTTAAAGGTATCACTGAGGCATCCTTTGGCTTTCTGCAAGTGCACTCACATGTTCTCTTGAATGCACGCGTGCATCTGGCCTCGTTCTGCAGGAGATCGAGAAGGAGCGCAGGAGGAAGGTCAGATTCTTCAAAATGAACGAGCAGGACATCGACAAGACGCTGTTGGAGCAGCTTCAGAAGATCAGGTCGGGCCCAAACAAACGGTGGGAGGGGAGGGGCAGTGACATGGGAGGTTGAGGGGGAGACATTTAAACAAAGTGCGAGAAGGAAGTGGGGATGATACAGGGGGTGATGCAGGGGAAGGGGGAGTTGGAGGTGGATGTAACTTGGAGTCACTGTGCCATTTTGCGTTGCATGAGTTGCGTTCTCGAACTGTGCGGTCGGGGTTGGGAGGGCGAAAGAGCAGCATTTCATCGCGGAGGCGGTGCAAGTGAACAGCGACGGCACGCTCTCCCTCAACACAGATTCTGAATACTTTCAGGACGCATCCGCATGCGTATCGTTCGTGCCGCGTCCCGCCAATCCCGCCAGCCCCTGCACGCCGACCTGTGGCTGTATCTGCGTATAAATTGAACCGTACAAGACATATGCATATGCATATGTGCACATATAAATACGCATACATATACACATATGCGCATATACGCATGTACATGCACATGCAAGTCTTCATGTGTACATAGGTACATAGACACAAATGTGTACATATACATACACATATACATATACATATACATATGCATACACATATACAGACACACAAACATACGTATATACATGGTCATACACTTCGATGTGTACCCTCATGTCCATAGACATATATAGCTGTATACATATACTTATGCACATACGGATACGTATACTTACACATGCATCTGTATTCTGACTGTGCACATGCGTATCTCCTGTAGTACACATATACACCTACGTATACACACCTGCGCCTCCGCATCTCCAGGATTTGTACAGCAAGTACGAAGAGAACCGCGGCAAGAAGAGCAAAACCTCGCTCCCCACAGGCCAGTTCCTCGCGCGCTACTACAACAACAGCGAAGCCGCGATGAAAAAGGGAGAGGAGAACAACGAGTTCTACAGGACGATCGAGAACGGCGTCGAGCACTGCGTGACGTCCAGCAGCGAGGTCAGCCAGGTCCACGGCACGAGGCGTGACGGGGAGTGAGTTTGCATCGTGGGGAATGTCTGCAGCATCATGCATTGGGCGACGGGGAGTGCGTGTGCAGCACCAGTCACTTGCAGCATACATATGCTTGTTTTACTCACGGTGCTGACACTTCCTCAATTACAGCTGTGTGTATATAGATGTGTATACGCACGCGCATGCACGCATGCATACAACTTTAACGCTGCGTTCATATACTTGATGCGGCCAGGCACAGCCTCAACATCAAGGGCGGCAAGAAGGTGACCAAAGCCCAAGCGGAGTTGGCCAAGCAGGCCGTGAGGATGTTCACCTGGGACATCCCAGCCTCCAGCAGCTCGAGCGGTTCTACGCAATTCTTCCCCTTCGCGCAGGATCAATTTATTTGTTCGCCTTCGTTGGTGCTGTGCTTTTGGGATAGGGCAGTGGGAGGGGAGGGCAGATTATTTCTGGGATAGGGCAGGGGGGAGGGAGGAAGGATGACGTATGATGGTGAGGAAGAGGCGCACAGCAGCGTGGGCAGGATAAAGTTCGTGACGTCAGTGCAACAGCTTGGTCAGGAGGAGGATGAGGATGCTGAAAAAAGAATGATGACGAGAAGGATGATGCACTATGATTTTCATGCCGTTGCAACTCTCAGGAGTTCTTGGCAGCCATGAACGAAGCGGAGTGCGCTGCTGGCCTCCTCGTGGGCGACGCGTTCCAAGCGAACACGGACGCCGAGCACTGCGGCATCGAGGTCCCTGACAACTTCGAGGAGGCGATCATGGCCGTCCAGACGGAGGGGCGGGGAATGGGGGAATGTAAAAGCGAATATCAATTCGAGGAGGAGGAGAAGGAGGAGGAGGAGGAGGAGGAGGATAGAGGCGATAGGGTAGAAGGCAAGGGGCCTCATGAGGATATGATGGAGAGGATGATTGGAGATGATGCTGGGAGGGGTTGGGGCAGGGGATGGGGGGGGGGATTTTGCAGAGTGGAGTGCAGGCCCAGACGGAGCTGGCCAGCCTCGGCAGGTTCGGCAAGGACAAGGATCGCAAGAAGGCGACGCAGACCCAGGCGAGATAACGATATCTTTCACCTCCACCTCTTCATCCTCCGCACCTTTGCGTTTCTGATACCCCCTCCTCCTCCTCGCAATCGCTTCGGCCGAGCAGGCAAATCCTGCTCCCGTACCCCTTCTTATCACCACCCTGTCCTCATCCCGTCCTCCTTCTTTGCTCATTCATTCCTCCTCCTTTGCTTGCACTCCCCTCTGTTACTCCATTGCCCCCTCCTCGTCCTCCACGGCGCCAGGCGAAGGCGATCTTCGACGCGCGCACGCAGACGATGCGCGATCTCTGGAAGGAGGTCAGCCACATCCAGTTGCTGGTGAAGGCCAAGCATGACAGGACCAAGGCGAAGTAGAAGATCGAGCTTACCTGCAACTACCTACTACTAAGAAGGTCGAGCTTACATGCATCTACCTACTACCCACGGGCACGCTGAAAGTATTCTGGGGGGGGGGGGGGGGGGGGGGGGAGCATTCCTATCTCGCTGCCGCAGCGCATGCGTAGCAATGTGGAGGGTGAGGGGGGTATGAGGAGGTGAGAGGGCGGAGGATGTAGGATACTGTAAGATGATGTAGGAGGGGGAACGGGGAGGATGCCATACGTGGCGCGTGCTCGTGTGTTATGCAGCATGCAATAAGTTATCACGTTTGTATTGCACGTTCTCAGATAATGGTTGCATGTTGCTGCCAGAGAGGCCCTCTTGGAAGCTTTGCGTCGCACCCAGCGTTGATTGCGTTTCTTAGCAGATGACATGGTTATGCTCAGAAGGTGTTGCGTTTGAGGAATTTCCGAAATATGCAATCGAATGCGCAGTGTTGGGTTATGTTTTGGCCCATGTCTCCATCGACGCACGCCCCTATGCCTTCAATTATCCGCCCCCCCGCTCCTGCGATTCCTTTCCTACGCCTCGAGCCCTCCTTGATGCCTGAAGGGAGAGGGGCCCTTAAGATCTATGGAACTTCGCTGCTGGTTCTTCCTGCGTCTTCATAAACCAGTGGGGTATGGAAGTACAAAACAAATGTATGAGAGGAAGGGGGAGGGGAGGAACGGGGGATGGAGGACATGAAGGGGGAGTGGAGGCAGGAAGAACCATGCACGTATCGCGGGGGTGGGGGGTGGGCAGGTCAGGGGAAACATCATGGGCGAGGGGAGGTGCACCGCCAGCCTCCGTAAATGGGGCTCGCTCTGACGGAGCCCAGGCGCGGCTCACCCTCGGAAGGTAGCGCTGGAGTTCCAGCAGCGCGGCTGCTGCGTCGCTTGCGCAGCTCAGAAAGTGGGCTCGAAGGAAGATGAGGAGGAGGAGGAGGAACATGAGGTGGATGAGCGAGGAGCGAGAAATCATGAGGAGGAGGAGGATAGCACGGAATGATGGGGAGGGCAAGGAGCAGGATGCGGACGGGGTCGGGGACGGACAGCAGGATGAAGAACGATGCGACATGGCAGCCACGCCATACACGCTCGAATGCATGTTGGAAGCATACATCCCTAAAGGCATACTCAAGGTATATCAAGATATGTCTCCCAAAAGGTATCCCCAGGGTATCTCTCAAGGTATCCCCACATGCATCTCTCACAACAAGAACGATCAGAAATAAACTCAAAGTAATCCTCAAGAGCTCCCTCTCAAAGTGCATCCTCACATGTAAACCTGATCTGGCAGATAAGTTGAGGCGCTTCCGTTCGCGCGACCGTTTGGCGGGCCTAGGGCCAGACCTCATTCCTATCCGCACACGGTGGAACACCCAAAATGCAACATTAAATTCCGACAGGTGTCTTCAAGGACCCCCCCCAGACGGATAAGCATGATGTCACGTGGTTGTTGCAATCCGTAGCCGTTTTGGCGCAATAGGTTCAGTGAGCTCGCTTGCATGCACTGTGCTTTCTGGCATCTGTGATCCCGATATCCTCATGAAGGGGGGTCGCAGAGGAGGCGCGCGCAAGGGTAAAGGCGCTCGCCAACAAGCCTTGGCTGCGGCATTTGCGTTTCAGCATGCAGGTGGCACGCCCAGCTGTTTAGCGCAGGAGTTGATGAGCTTGTGGTGCTGGGGGGCGATGTCGCCCCAGACGCTGCAGAAACTGGCGTCGGCGGCCCAACGCGATATGCACAGCGTCCAGCAGCAGACGCTTGAGCGCGTCAGGCTGCAAGTGCAAGACTATATTCCTGAGGATCTTCGTGGTTCTGTTCGCGTCGATCCTACGTCGTGTGGTTTACCGCAACTTGAGAAGTTATCTAAAATCGGATCGAATGGCAGCCACGCTAACAATTGTAATCGCGACTTGATGCAGCTCATTAGACCTTACAAGTTTGCAAAGCCGACTGTTGAAAAGATCCCGATGGCCATCAGCCCAGGGAAAGCGACGCTTGCTCAAAAGTCACAGGCTTTTTTGTGGCCGCACGAAATATTCTCAGCATTGTATGACAATTATCAAGATATGTTTGCTTCTAGCGTGTGCTCCAGCAGGGATGTTGTGGAGGGCTTTTGGAGGGATATGGCTACGACGCAGCACCCACAGCTTGCGAACCACCCAATGAAAGGGATTCCTGGTTGGAGCTCGTTGTTCATACCGCTGTCGTTGCACGGCGATGGTGTTCCAGTTAGCGGCTGCGGTAAACCTTGGGCAAAGTCATATACGATTTTCTCGTGGTGCAGCTTGCTGGGGCGCGGCGCTACATTGGAGTGCAATTTTATGATATATTCAGTGTTCGCTTCAGTGTTCCCCAAAGCATCTAAATTGGCCTTCTGGAGGCGTTTGATGAGATCTTTTATGGCTTTGTTCGAGGGTGTCTAGCCCGCGGGGTCAGCGAAGGCTGGGCGACCACTGGCAGGAGGTTACAGTGATGGGCCTGTTCTCCACCACCACTACCATAAGTTGAGGAGAACGAGGAGGAGGAGGACGAGGAGGAGGAGTAGGTGGAGGAGGAGGAGGACCCCCTCCCCCTCCAACTTATGGTGGTGGTGGTGGAAAACAGGCCCATCATACAGAGCGTGCTTGTGGATGTTGAGAGGAGATCTGAAGTACTGGGCTGAGGACTTAGGACTCCCTAGCCATTCTTCTGATATCCCGTGCGCGCTCTGCCCCGCGAATTCGTCGACGCTCCCCTGGTGGGAATTGTCCGAACATGCGCAATGGATCGGGCACCTCCACTCGACGGCCTCTTTTGAGGCGAGGTTTCCTGAACGGCACCCTATCTTTACGTTGGTGACTCACTTTGCCATGTCAGTTGACGTTATGCACGTCAAGCATATGGGTACGGACCAATATTTTGCAGGAAGTGTCATGTATCTTCCCACGCACGACGTCATGCATGGTAGTCCTGAAGAAAATATGAAGCAGTTGCGCACTGAGATTTTGTATGAATACAGAAGCGGCAACTATGGCACGACGTATTCGGACATGCGCATTTCCATGTTCAAGAAAAAGAAAAAGGAACCCATTCGCTTACGCGGAAAAGCACAAGAGGTAAAATGCTTCATTCCTCTATTGCAAAAATTGTGGGATAGACATGCGGACCATGGTTACATTAAACACCAGACTATTGCGGCTGGCCTGGAACTTTCCTCGAGAATCGATCGCGTTTTAGATCGCAACAAGAACGTTAATATCTTGCAGGACGGCGACGCAGATGTGTATAGCCAAGCAATTTGGGATTTTTTGGTTGTTCAGAATGCCTGTGCTGCCCATTACCAGTCTTACGGTCATAAGCTGTTCGACATCACGGTGAAGAGCCATTATTTGGGACACAGTGCCATCCAGGCACAGCATCAAAACCCACGCTGTGGGCGGTGCTACGCTGGCGAAGACATGATGGCCAAGAGTAAAAAACTGTTATCGAGTTGTGTGGTTGGAAACACGCCCTTCACGGTAGGGGCCAAGTGTGCTGAGAAATATCTGGCAGGATTGCACTTCATGGCCACGCCGCCGTCGGAGTGGATATAAAATGCTGTGTATGTAAGATGATGGGGATAAGAGGCTGTGGATATAAGTTGTTCCTTTTGTCCCTCCCCCTCCTCCTCCTGAGGGGCCTTGCATCCTTGCCGTTCCGAGTCGGTTTCAGGCACCGAAGTTCCGCCCCAAGTTGGGCGTCCAAGGGCCTCGCGTCATTGCATGGCCTTGGCTGCTACCCTGAAGGGACGGAAGGAAGAGGAGGGGGGCCGAGGGCAACAGAGAACATGAGACAAAGATTGGGCAGCGCGGAGTATGATAACAGAGATGTACTACTACTAGTAAGTTCTAGAAATAATATTGATAGTAGTAGTAGTAGTAGTAGCAGCAGAAGTAGTATTAGTAGTAATAGTGCTAGTAGGAATCGTAGTAGTAGTGGTAGTAGTAGCAGTAGTAGTAGTAATCGTATTCGTAGTAGTCGTGGTAGTAGTAGTGGTAGTGGTAGTAGTAGTAGTAGTAGTAGTAGTAGTAGTAGTAGTAGTAGGAGTAGTAGTAGTAGTAGTAGCAGTAGCAGCAGCAGTAGTATAAGTAATAATAGTACTAGTAGTATTCGTAGTAGTAGTAGTAGTAGTAGTAGTAGCAGTAGTAGTAGTCATAGTATTCGTAGTAGTCGTGGTAGTAGTAGTGGTAGTAGTAGTAGTAGTAGGAGTAGTAGTAGTAGTAGTAGTAGTGGTAGTAGTAGTAGTAGTCGTAGTAGTGGTAGTAGTAGTAGTAGTAGTAGCAGTAGTAGTAGTAGTAGTACTAGTACTAGTAGTAGTAGTAGTAGTAGTAGTAGTAGTAGTAGAATTAGTAGTAGTAGTAGTAGTAGTAGTAGGAGTAGTAGTAGTAGTAGTAGTAGCCGCGCGAGGGCATGACGCTGGACCAGACGCCGATTTAAGGGGGGAGGGCGCCTATGCCCTCCCTATAAATAAATATTTGACAGCTATGATAACATGTTGTCCTTTTCCAATGGGAGCACGCGAAATTTCTGACCGTCCGAAGCGAGGCGCGCACTCCGAACCCGAAGCGAAACCGAAACGAAACCGAAACGAAACCGAAACGAAACCGAAACGAAACCGAAACGAAACCGAAACGAAACCGAAACGAAACCGAAACGAAACCGAAACGAAACTGCAACGCGTTCGCTGCGCGACGCAGGAGCGAGAAAAGTTATCAAAAAAACAAAACGGCGCACGGGAAGTTAACATTTTGGAACATAAAAGTTAACATTCGGGGAAACAGAAGTTAACATTTTTGATAACTTTTTTTTTCGCGCCGTTCGGGCCCATTTCCTTGGTTTTGTTAACTTTTTGTTTTTTTTGTTAACTTTCCGGAAAGTTGTCAACTTTTTCAAAAGTTGATAACTTCCATTGGAAAAGGACAACTTTTTAACTTATCTGATCTATAGGGTTGGGGGGCTTCTCGCGGGACTCTTGGAGGCAGTTTCGAAGCCTTTTGGGGGCCGTTTTGATGCCGTTTGGGGCCCGCCACCACATTCACCGAGGTTGGCGCCGAGCCATTTACGACATCTGGAACCTCATCGGCCAGGCTTGGCGGCAGAGAGCGCCACATCACGGAGAGCCTGGGACAGCGGCAAGTTGCAGAACGTTCCGAGCCACTTGGACAATGAGCGAGGACCTGCGGCTGGGAGTGAGCCTTGAAGCATGGCTGGACAACGCAGCTGCGGAAGCCCTAGCCGAGCGGTCCGCGGAGGCCCACGCCATCCCAGCCGCGCAGGTCAAGATGTACGATAGGGTTCGCGCGACCTGCGCGATGGTATGGAAAATGTTGGCACGTGCACATATCGAGGCCTGCGGCAAGGACCCCGCCACGCAGCTGAGCGAGAAACAGGCATCCCAGGAGCTCAAGAAGAATACCGCTACTGAGATGAGCCTAGCCATGCTACCTCCCCCACCTTTTTGTTATCCCCTCCCGGAGTACATGGCAGTGAAGTGCGAGTAAAACAATTTAGCAAGAGAGCAGGAGCCTTAGTCATTAAATAATTGCCAGCGCCCCTCCCATACGACGCATTACGCCGAATATGGTTCCACTTGGTGGTGCTCCACCCGTGGCCGTCGGTCCACGGCATCCGATCGGGGGACAGCCAAGGGCCTGCTCAAAGAATATAGGAAGCCAGAACGGCGCGTACGTAGTCGAGCGCCTGTCCAACAGGGGCCCCCCGAGTTCCCCAGCCTCAAGTTGGCGCTGCCTATCGGCGAAACTCGATACGTCGTCGCCGAAGCTCCATCGAAGCTCCTCCTCCTCCTCCTCCTCTTCCTCCTCTTCCTCCTCCTACTCCTCCTCCTCCTGCTCCTCCTCCTCCCCCCCCCCCCGAGGCCACAGCCTCGTGTTCTGCTGCGCCGCCCTCCCGGTGGTGCTCGGCGTCGGCCGCATCTCCAACTCGCTCGGCGCGCCGCCCGTGGGGGGGGGGGTCGGGGGAGGGAGGGAGGGCGGCAGGAGTCGGTCGGAGGAGGGAAAGGCATCCCCACTTTTACCCCTCCTCCGTTTTCCCCTTTCCCTCCTTCTGTTTTCCTCCCTCTGTCAATGAAAACTGTGCGCGGCCCGCTTAGCTTCGACCGGAAGAGGCTCGCCCTCGACCCGCGGATCAAAAAAGTGTTCCCCTTTCCACTTTTTGGGCCTCCTGGGAGGCCCTCGTGGCCACCGCTGAATTCGCTTCAGGATCCTGGTCAGAATGCACTCCGGGAGAGGTCTAGGGAGTAGCGGTATCGGTGCGTCGTGGTTTCCCCAGTCGGTGCATCGCGCCCCCGGTCCCCAGCCCCATCCCGATCCCCACCATCCCGCCCTCCCATCCCCATGCCCAGACCCCCATCGAGTCATGAAAAAGATCACGACGCGGGGGTTTTCGCGATTTTCGGCCTTCGGGGTTTTTACTCGGCTTCGGGACTGTCACGACATGAGTCGGAATGAGAAACTGGTCCCAGGGAGTTGGTCTGGACTTCTGGGGGTCGCGTCATGAAACAGTCATGACGTCGGGGGTCTGGGCCCCGTGCCCATCCACACCATCCCACCACCCCAGTCGAGAGCATGCCCCTCGGATTCCCAAGGGAGCAGCCCACAGCCCCTTCCACGGGGGGCAATTTCGGCAAGTGCCAGTGGGGATAGGGATCGGTTGAGCGATGCTCAGCGAGATCCGAGCCCAACCTTCGCCGATGAGCAATGCAGGCAACCCGGTGGGCGGCGGGGTGTAGGCTCGGAGCTCGTCGAGGAGGTGGCGCAATGCGAACCCCGTCCCCCGCCCAGCTATGGCTTCAGGGGGGTCGATGGCTGGCGAGCGTGGGGTTCGGGCGTCTCCGCCCATCGGTCGACCTGCTCGCGGCAGCCAAGTCGCCGACGCTGCGATTCGTTCAGCCCGGGCGGGCCTCCTCGATCTCGGCCCTGCCATCGCGTCAGGAGAATCGACGCTTGGTGGGGTTAGGGGTAGGTCGGGCATGTCCTTGTCCTTCTACTGGAGGTATATCTACTTTTTTTGATATAAAGAAAGTCTTGGGGCGATGTTTTTTTTGAATTTGTTCTATTTGTCGTCCACAACCCGCTTGTAGGACGACATGCCCTACCCGTAGTGGGAATTTCGCCGCCCAGTCGGGGAAGACAGAAGCGGTGAGAGAATCGCGGGCGGGCTCTTGCTCCCACTCCGCGAATTCCATCGAGCAGTGAACGATGCTGAGAAAAAAAAACGGGTTCAGTTGTGCCGACTTTGGCGCGCAAGTTGCCCGCGTGAGGCCGAGCGTGAGCGTCTTTGCTTCCGGCGTGGCGTGCCGCGCCGGAGGCCTGCGTGCACTGCGGCGTGAGGTCGCTGTGCCGGCTCGCGCAAGACCCGCCTCCTGGTCGGCGCTCAAATGGAGGCGCCTGGAGACGAAGGGGGAAGCTCGGGGATACACGCCCAGGGGGGGATTCGGACGTCCCCCATCGAGGATGGATCTCTCCCCGTCGTATATCCCCGAGTCTGGTTCCAGAAACACTTGCTGGTCTGCTCGAAGACTGCAAAGCCGGGAATTGGGCTCGGCATACCCCCTAACAAGAGGTTGGAGCCCCTGAGGGTCTGTAGGGACCAAAAGGGATTCCATTAGGATCCCATGGTGATCACATAGGATCCATAGGGAACTTTTTATGGAACTCCATCGGGATCCCACGAGGGTCTGTAGGGATTCCACAGGGATCCCATGCGGGTCTGTACGGATTCCACAGGGATCCCATACGGGTCTGTAGGGATTCCACAGGGATCCCATGAGGGTCTGTAGGGATTCCACAGGGATCCCATGAGGGTCTGTAGGGATCCCATCGATCTCATTAGTGGGGATCCCACAGGGATCTCATGAGGGTTTGTAGGGATTCCACACGGATCGCCTCGCTGGTGCACTATTGCATCATGGAGGGCGGAGTCGGTGGATGTGCGAAAGGGTGTGTGTGTGTGTGTGTGTTCAGTTTCCGTTGTTCCCGGCAGCCGGGTTCGCTTTCTCTGGGAAGCCGGCCAGCCGGGTCCCGTGGGACCAGGTACCCGGCAGTTGGTTTCATCTGGTTGTTGTTGGTGGTGGTGTTGTTTTCTGTTTTTGTTGGTTTTATTTTTATTTGCAGGGGAGGGGCCACCCTTGCGGGTCCAAACGACGCGGGGGGGTATTGGTATTGGACGCCCCCGCTGGGTTCCACCTGGCCGAGAATTTCTTCAAACCGTGACAGAACGCACACCCAGAAAGGCCCAGGTGCCGACTTTTCAGGGTCGCCGAGTAGACCAAGGGCTTCTGGTGGACGGACCTTGGAGTTGTTTTGCCGCGGTCGGGCTACCTGGCACCCTGGGGCCCCATCCACGGGCCCCCAGGGGCCGTGAGCAGACCTAAGCTTGGGCGTCGGCGAATGGGATGGCGATACATGGTGGGGCAGCGAGGGCTGCAGAACAGGGGCTCTCGAGGGCCCTTGAGGGGGTTGATTAGGGCTCAGACAAGGGACCTTTCGAGCCCGAAAAGTGTACCTTTCTTCGACCCGCTTCCTCCATGACCAGTGTCCCTCGCGTGCGATGCCGGCCTGGAGGTCTCGGTCACCCCCTCCCCGCAGGAGGGCCTGGAGTCGGAGTTTGTCGTTTTTCTTTCGCTCACGTTGTTTGCTCCGGAAGTTGAGACGTCGAGGGTCGAGATTCTGTTTGGGCGCTTCTCCTGTGTCCAGAGGGGACCTCGGGGGACCTGCAGGGGACCTCCAGGATTCTTCCTTCCCTCCCTCGTCCGCGAAAGCCTCCCCTGTCCAGGCTCGTGGTGCTGTCCTCAGGGGGGGTCAGCCGTTGCTCAGAGAGCCGCTGTCGAGTCTCGCTGCCCAGGTCAGGACGCGATGTATTTTCAATTGGTCAGCTCACTAGCGTGCATCGCTTCGGCTTTCTTCCTGACACCATCTCGTATCGGTATGTGACATGTCCGCACTGATCGAAGACACGCTGGGGCTTCGTGAGTCCATCCGAGGCCGATATGTTTTTGTCGTTGTTTGTTCTGAGTTCATATGTGTCTCCCTGCTTGCGATAATGGCAAGGGTGGGAATGAAAACGTCATAGATGAAGGAAACCAGAGACAGAGAGAGGAAGCGATGGACGAGAGTGGGCGGAGGAGGGGAGATGAGGAAGCGTCTCTCGGCTACGCGCAGAGGGGGGTAGGGGGAGGGGGGCTTCTTAGAAACACCCCTGCTTCTTAGAAGGCACGGGCCTTCTATAGATGTAAGGCTGGCGCCTTTAAGAAACAGCCTCCTTCTAAGAAGCCCTCCCCCCTCCCTCACCCCCTTGTGCGCGCCGCCAAGTCTCGCCCCCCCGTCCCCATCACTCCTGCTCTATCTCCCCCCTCTCGTACCGCGGGCGGCTCCAGGCTTACCCTACGCGTTCGTGAAGGGGCGCCGCATCACACCCAGCTACGCGTGCGGCCGCGGCCTTGGTACGCACGTCGACATGCCCGCCGACGAGACCAAACCGGCGATGACGGCGCTGGAATCGACCGCCGCCACCTGGGTCGCAGAAGTCGCACCCCCACCCCCATCCTGCCCACTCTGCCCCCCCTGGGGCTGGGGCCGAGAGCTTCGGCTCCTGGCGTGAGGGATGTGCCGCAAAAGCGGTACCAACCGTATTCCCTCCTGGTCCTGTCCCCCCCCGCCTCTCCCCCCCATCGGGGAGGGGGGGCAGGTGGGGTTGGCGGTGTTCTTTTGCTTCCCGACTGGAGACAGTTTTTTATCTGGCGATCTCCCGCGTGACCGCGGGGGGAGGGGACCAGTCACGTCACGATTCGCGCTGGCGCCCTCTGAGGGTGCTGAAGGATGGCTCATTGCCAGACGGCGCCGGAGCGAATCGTGACGTTGCGGGGGGGTGGCGGGGTCGGCAACCGGCGTGATCGCGAGTAGCAAATTGAGCGCCTTGGGAGAGGGCAGGCCGCCGACATCTGTCGAGGGATCGGGGTGCCATAGTCTGGTGGACTCATGGTCACAGCCTCGAGCGTTCCTGCACCAGCCAGGAGTGGCCGACCAAGGTGTTGTTTGGCAACCTCGTGGATCGTCTTCTTGTTTCCTCTTCGTTGTCGTGCTGCTTTCTCTGTTCTAGGGCTCACCAGCGCGGTTGGATGTGAGCCAAAATGCTGGTTTGAGGCAGTCGGTCGGCCCGTTTTCGTTTTACAGTGGAGACCCATGCCAAGAAACACCCTGCTTGCCTCCAGGGTGCCCTGGGTTGGTTTCCTAGATTTCGATGTTTGTGCGATGGGAAGCCTCACGCTCCCACGCCAAAACTCGGTGGACGTCCTGGGGTCTCGGGGTGGGGCTTCTTGTGGAATGTGCCCTGTGATCGGGCCTCTGCTGTAGCACGCCTCAGAACGAGAACGACACGAAATCGCAGCACGCTGCTCTGGTCTTGAGTCGGGCCTGTCCCCCTACAGGGGGATGTTCGACGAAGAATAAAAGATACCCCCAAAATACCCCCAAATAAAAGATGTTCGATAAAAAATAAAAATAAAATACAGAAGGTCCAAAATATTCAAACAGGTCAAAAAAGATTCGTCGAGAATCCCTCTGTCGGGGGACAGGCCCGACTGAACTCTGGTCGACCCCTGCCAGCCTGGCCGCGCCGGGCACGGCCGGCACGCCGCGGGCGACGTGCGAACGTCAAGGGCTCCCTCGAGGGCGCGAAGTTATTCGCGCTTCGCGGTCCTCGTTCCTTCTCCCCCTCCTCCTCGTCCTCCTATTCTCCCTTTGGGAGGGCGGCGCGAGAGCGCGAAGTTATTCGCGCTTCGCGCTTCGCGCAGCGCGAAGCGCGAAGTTGGGAGCCCTAGGAACGTGCAGCGCGTCCGCCTGCCCACGCCGTCCCCCGGGGGAGCCGCCCCCCCTGGCGGCTGGCACGCAGGCAGAGGTGCCGTGCTCGTGTCGATATTCCTCCGATCCCGGTTCGCCCTCGGCGGCCTCCGATTCCGATTCGGCTCGACTTCGGTAGGGGGCCACATGCGAACCCTGCCCCTACCCCCCACGACTTCTGAGGGGGAGGGTGGGGTTCCTTTCGCTCGGGAGCTCCCGAACGAAGTGAACCCCACCCTCCCCCTCAGAAGTCGTGGGGGGTAGGGGTAGGGTTCGCATGTGGCCCCCTATTCGGGCCCGCCGATTTCTGCCGATTCGACCTCTCCCGACTTGGCCGCCGACTTCTGCCGGTCCGATTCACTCCGATCGCCGATGCGGCCTGCCGATTCGATTCTGGGCTCTCCTGGAGGTGAGTCGACTGGCAGTGTGTTCGGCACGATCGAGTTGGGCACGGAAAGAAAATGGTATACTCGGCCTCGCGCAGAGGGGGAGTAGCGGGGGAGGGAGGAAGGCTTCTTAGAAGCACCACACCCTGCTTCTCAGAAGACCGCGCCCTGAAGAAGGAAGCGGCGTCCTTCGAAGATGCCTTCCCCCCTCCCCCTAATTATCCCCCTCGTGCGCGCCGCCAACATTTTTTGGGACAGGACTCGCTGCTGGTGTCTCCGCGGACTTGTCACCATTCGAGACAGAAGGCAGCTTGCCCACCGGCGGCCGTTGTCGACATCGTGTCGTGGGACACCGTGTCGTGGGACATCGTGCCCATGTTTTCCGTACCCACCTCGAGCGTCCAAGTCTGTGCGCAGCACGGCGGAAGTCTGAGCTGGCCGGGGGTCCGAGGTGGCCCATCTCTGGTTCCAGCGAGCAGGAAGTCGCAGGCGACGCTTCTACCCCAACGCCCGACTCTTCGACGAAACATGAAGCGGCTAAGGAAAGGAGGGAGACCCTGGGATGCACCCCTGGGGGGCTCTTCGGACGCACCCCCATCGAGGATGGACGGCCCCCCTCGTACAGTGCCGGTTTTAAAACATGCTCCGCGTGCGGATCATGTATTAACAATGCAGGGATTTAGTACTAAAAGCAACGATGAGTTCATGCATACATTGATTCATACATTAAGCATGTATTAAATATCTCATGTTTTTAACAATCCTATGTATTAAAAACTGCCCTCCAAGGTCCCAGGGGTGGGCCCCAAATGTGTGGTCATGCGGAAATCCCACGACGCCCGGGACGGGGGTCGACGTATCTCAGGAGGGGAACAAACACACAGACACAATGAATCGTCGATCCCCAAGAATATATGGTAAAATATGGGAATTGGGCGGGAAGCCAAAAACTTGGAAATCCAGGAACATGTGGGAAATCAGTTTATTTTTGTGTATTTATTTGTGTGCCCTTGGGCCCCTTGAGTATCTCCTGCTAGGAAGGGGTGGGCGAGGTCCGAGGCGCTGGGCTCGAGCAGGCCTCTGCTTCTTCGTGCCCTGCCTCCCGGGGCCCGCCCCGGGCCCCGGGGACCGCGGAGAGCTTCTCCGGGAGGGGGGGGAGAAATTGTTCCGAGGAGGAAGAGGTACTCTGCACGAACGAGATGGGCACGGAAAGAATGGGTACGATGCCCAACAGCAGTTCCTGTTCATTTTGAACAGGACTCGCTGTCCCCGCCGCCGCGGCCTGTGTCCATTCGAGAGAAGGCCGCCTGCCCAGCAGCGGCCGCTGTTAGTTTGGGGCAACATTTGTTGTTGGGCATTGTACCCATTCTTTCCGTACCCATTTCGGGCGTCCAAAGGTACCCATGCCTCCACTTTCCCCTCGTCTGCCTTTTTTGGAGGCCTCTTGGGCCTCCGTCGTCGCCACCGCTGGATTTGCCTCGAGGTCCTGGTCAGGATGCGCCCCAGGAGAGGAGCGGCGGTATTCTTGTGGTTCCCCCCACTGCACCAGATGGATCCCGCTGGGAGCATCCTTTGCCCCGTCGGCCCATCCTCAGCGACTTTCGCTGGCCAACATCCTTCGAAAAACGTTTACGTGGCCCTTTCAAGGCCCTTGCATCCTTACCGCGCGTCCTTACTATACGGGTTGACTGTATCCCCCCGTCTTCCTCGATTTTCTTGGCGCCCATCCAGTCCAGACATCCCTGTCGCTTCCGCGGGGACGGGAGAGTCAGGGGCAACGTTCAGGGGGGGATAAGCTCGGGGCGCTCGAGGTGTTCGAGCATTTTTATTTAATTACTGGCTCTGGGCGGTGTTCCAGCCTCAGGATGCTCTCCAGCGGCTGGGCCTCGCCGACGTTAGGGGGGGATAAAGAGGAGGAGGAGGAGCAGGAGGAGGAGGAGGAGGAGGAGCAGGAGCAGGAGGAGGAGGAGCAGGAGGAGGAGGAGGAGCAGGAGGAGGAGCACGAAGATGATGATGATGAGGAGGAGGAGGAGCAGGAGCAGGAGGAGGAGGAGGAGCAGGAGGACCAGGAGGAGGACCAGGAGGAGGAGGAGGAGGAGCAGGAGGAGGAGGAGGAACAGGAAGAGGATACGCCCAGGGCGCTCGAGGTCGTCGAGCACTCTCCGTCTTTTGCCGGCTCTGCCGGCTTTGGGCGGTGCTCTCCGGCCTCGGGGGGCGCAAACCTTCCAGCGGCTGCGCCTCGCCGCCGAGAGGGCGCTCCGTGGCCTGCCCCCCCCCCCCTGGATCGCCCGGGGCACGGCCGCCGGAAGCACGGGTGATGTGGTCACGCTTCAAGCAGTGGCGAAGCGTCCTGGCCCGCCTATAGCCCTACCAAACAATGTTCTAAGAACCTTTTGTGGATTCCACGAAATATTCTTAGAACATATCTGGCGGAGTCTGTCTTGTTTTATCACATCGGGTTTATTCAGGAGGGAAAGAAACACACAGACACAATTAATCGGCGATTCCTCAGAAAATATGGGAAAATATGGGAAGTGGGGGGGAAGACAAAAACCCAGAAAATATAGGAAAATATGGGAAATCGTTTTATTTGTGTGTATTTATTTGTGTGTCCCAGTTCCCTTTCATTTATGTTCTAAGAACATTGTTTTTGTTCTTAGAACACTTTTGGGGGTTCTAAGAACATTTCGTGGTAGGAGTACAGAAATGCCAGGACGGTCGGTCCCTGCTCAAACGCTGTGGCGGGAAGTCGGCTCGAGGGGGGGGGGGGGGGGCGCATTCTAGGCCTCCTGGGTGGGGTCCGCATCGTCGATGCGTCGGCGGAGGAGGAGGATCGCGCCGCATCGTCGGAGGATCGCGCCGCATCGTCGATGCATCGGCGATACGACTCAATACGGAGCCCGATTTCCTCCACGCTGGCGTCGCCGATGTATCGCCGACGTCGCCGAAGCCCGAGTGATGTGGTCCGAACGTTGGGGGGCCACGCTGTGGCAGGAAGTGGGCTCAGGGTTAAGTCGGGCGTGTCCCTCTACAGGCGGAATATTCTAAAATAGTCAACGAAGCAGTCTGGGGACGGTGCTTCTATTTTCTCTGGCTTAAAAAAAAAAAACATGTTTCGCCCAACATCCGCCTGTAGGAGGACATGCCCGATCTGAGCTTGGGGGACGCGTTGACCCGCCGCCGCAAGCATGGATCCGGGGGGCGTGGATCAGCGACGGGCCCCGCTTCCGTGGGAAGTCGCGGATGCCTGCCGCCAGACGAGGCGGCACGGGCCGCATGTTTGGGAGGGCACCTCCCCCGACCCATGGATGTGGCGACCGCGCGCCAAATCCATGAATCATTGCTCCATGTTTGCGCGCCCCCGAGCACTGATCCGCAATCGCCCAATCATCGCCGACATGGGCCCGATGGCCCCCCCTCGCCCATGGCCGTGCGGAGTCGCTGCCGGGGGCCGAAGTTATCGCCGACCTTGAGCGGCGGTGTATCACCGACTCTGGGTCGATGGCTTCTCCATGAGCGTGTCCTTCCCTGGCGCTGCCCTTCAGAGAGGGAGGGGGCGGAAAGAGTGAAGGGGGGAGCTGAGGGAGAGCATGTCAAGAATTATCGGGGAGGAGAGGTGGGGAGGAGGAGGAGGAGGAGGAGGAGGTGGAGGAGGAGGAGGAGGAGGAGGAAACGGAGTGAGAATGGAACGGGGTTTGTGGGGGCGGGGGCGTAATTATGGGTGTCGTCGCTGTCGTCCTTGGGATTATGTAATCGTCCTTTCCAAAATCCAAAATCAGCCAAAGCAGCAGAACGCAATGTTTCAATATTCCCCCCCCTGTGCGTTTCTCTGAATCGCTACCCTACATTATCGCTCCACGCTCCTTCTATCAATATTTGGACTCCGTCCCTCACCACCGCGCTACAGATACCCGGCACCACCGCACATGCCCGCTTTGAAATCCCTGGCAGGAGAGCTTGAAGTATGCTGTCGTCAAGCTCAACATCGAGCGGAAGAAGAAGCGCCTCGCGCTTAAGAAGCGGAGGGCAGGGGAAGGGAGGGGAGGACAGAGTCCGTTTCGATCCGAGTAAGTCAGAGAAGTCGGCACTGGAACTGGAATTGGGCAGGAGGGAGAACGCTCCGAGGCGGGAATTTTGTACATGACCACCGCCTGGAGGGTCATTTTTCGGAGCCTCGGCAGGCGGTGGATATGGATATATTTGGGCCCCCTGGGGCCGAAATATTTATATATATATATATATATATATATATATATATACACATATACAAGACTGCAGTGGCGCTTCGCGCCATGCACCTTGGTCCTTGAAGTTTGGTACGCAGGCGGAATAGCAGGAAGGTCAAGCCGAGAATTTAGCGATAACTCCTTGTTGCCTTTTCCGGCATCGCCGCTATGATAATGTTATTGATTTATCTTTCCTCCATGTTTTTTTTTTTTCTTCTCATGTTCGCCATACCCTGCGCATTCTCCCTATCCTTCTCAGCTTTTTTTTTGCGGAGGCTCCTCCTGGGAGAGCCGCTGGGGGCCTAAAAAAAGTGGTTTCAGGCTTTCTTAAGGCCTTCTGGAGGCCTCCTGGGCGTATTCTGAGGCCTCTGGGGGCTTCCTCGGGCCACCCTATGGAGCTCTCTGAGGGCTATCTTGGACCTGTGTTGTGCCGTTTTGGGGCTCTCTTGGACTGCCTGCAAGCCCTTTAGGATGGTTGTGAGGCGATTTTGGAGCCTCCCAGGCGGCTTCGGACGCCCAGAAGACCGCCGTCTTGGAGCGTCGGGAAGCCGAAAAGAGGAGAACCCCCAAATTCACCCAAAACTAATAGAAAATCAATGATTTGTGCCTCTTGGGAGTGCTCTTGGAGGCCTCTTTGGGGCCGTCCTGGAGGCCTCTTGGGCCATCTTGAGGTCACGTCGGTCACTCTTGGAGCGCTCTTGCGCTGTGGGGGTCTCTGAGACGTCTCCGATGACCCTCCTGATCGCCCTAGGTGTGCTGGGAAGGCTTGGCAAACCGCCCTGCGAGGCCAGGGGGCCGCTTTAGGGCCCGTCCGGAGGGTCCCAAAGCCCCAGTTCCCGGGAGTCCGGTTTGGGGGGGGGGGGGGATGGGTTTTCCCCCCGCCCGGGCTTCTAAAAATATAGGAAGAGGAATATAGATACAAGACTGCATTGGCGCTTCGCGCCATGCGTCTTGGGCCTCTGAGTTTCGCAGAATTTGGCCGTTCGCGCCATCCTCTTTGGCCTTGAGCTGCGGCCGGCTACTGTTAAGTTGTGTTTTGACCGAATCTCGGGGCGGACATTCCCATGTGTCGGCGAGAACGCCGGAGGCCCCGGAAGAACGAAAAACTGTCGGCAAACCTTTGTCCTCGAACTTCGAATTTGGATCCCCTGCCTTCCTCTCTGGATCCTTGACCATTGAACCTCGATCCTCAAAAGTCGAACCTCGATCTTCTTAGGAAGTGCACCGAATCCCAGGTTCGCAACGGATTTCCGGGAATTTTGTTGCGGACCCAGGATTCGGGTCAGCTTAATGTACGTCGTAGGCTTTTCTGGAGGTCTTCTGTGGTCCGTCTTGGAACCCTCTTGGGCCGTCCTGGGGCCTCCTTGGGTCGTTTTGGAGAGCTTGGGCCCTCTAGGGGCCTTCTGAAGCCACCTTCGGCGCTCTTGGGGGCCTCCATTGGCCGTCTTGGGGGCCTCAAATGGCCCTCTTGGGTTTCTCTTGGGAGCCTTTTTGGGACCTCTTGGGCCCCTTTTGGGCAGTCTTGGGGCTCTCTGGGCCAGTCTTGGGGCCCTCTTGGGCCATCTTGAGATTCTCTGGGGGGCCTCTTGGGCCGTCTTGGGGCGATATCGGGGGCTCATCCAACCGTTTTGGACGCTGGTACGACCCAGAAAACGGACATGCTAAAAATGCGCGTTGCATTTTCTCGACGCCAGAGGGGGTGTGCAAGGGGGTAGTCTCTCACCGCGGTCTCTATACGCGCCAATGTGGCAGGGCCTAGTAGGCGTGGCACTTTCTCGACACCAGAGGGGGTGCGCAAGGGGGTGGTCTCTCACCTCGGTCCCTATACGCGCCAATGTCGCAGGGCCTAGCAGGCGTGGCACTTTCTCGACACCAGAAGGGGTGCGCAGGGGGTAGTCTCTCACCGCGGTCTCTATACGCGCCAATGTCGCAGGGCCTAGCAGGCGTGGCACTTTCTCGACACCAGAGGGGGTGCGCAGGGGGCGGTCTCTCTCTGCGGTCTTACGCGCCATTGTCGCAGGGCCCAGCAGGCGCGGCACTTTCTCGACACCAGAGGGGGTGCGCAGGGGGTAGTCTCTCACCGCGGCCGCTATCCACGACACTGTCGAAAAGCTTAGCAGGCGCGGCAATTTCTCGACACCAGAGGGTGTGCGCTGGGAGTGGTCTCTGGTCCGGCTTCTTTCCACCACGTTGTCGAAAAGCCTAGCAGGCGCGGCAATGCCTCGACGCCACAGGGGGCGCGCAGTGGGTGGTCATTGGGCGCGGCCGCTATCCCCGACACTGCCGCAAAGCCTATTGCAGCAGGCGTGGCTGTTTCTGGACACTACTGGGGGTGCGGATGCATGGTTTCTAAGTGCGGTGCTTATCCACGGCACTGCCCTGATCCGTAAATTTCGCGGCTCAAGCCGATCTGAAAGATCGAAGTCAGCACCTGATCTGAAAGATCGAAGTCAGCACCCTCAGTCCAGGTTCCCACTGCAACTGCTTCTAAATGTTTGATGGATGGCTAATGTGGCTCGTGGTGGTGGCGATGGCAGTGGTAGCATAGTGCACACAGGACATAGAAATACATATGTGGGGTTCCTCGGTAGTGTAATGTTTGCATTGGTTTTTAATTGTTTTTGGGGGTTCTCGCCTTTTCGGGCCCAGAAGGGCCTTAAACGGGCTAAGAGTTCCCAAAGATCGTCCCCAGACGGCCCCACAGGTTCCAAAAGGGCCCCAAAACGGTCCAAGAGGGCACCTCAGACGTCCCCAGAGGGCCCCAAAACAGTCCGAGAGGGCCCCAAGACGCCTCCAAGAGAGCCACAAGTGGGCCCCACGAGGCTCCTAAGTGGGCCCGAAGAGGCGATGTAGGGACTGGGCTGCTTGGGTGTGGTGTCTATGCTGGCCCCAAGCCGGTCCAAGAGTCCCAAAACTGTCCAAAAGGACAACCAAAAGACACTCAAGAAGCCCCAGAGACGCCAAGGAACACCATGGCTCCCCACAGCGAGCGCTGATGTAACAAGGTCTTGATACCAAGGCTCCCCAGAGCGCGGTGACGTAAAGAGCTCTGAACAGCAAGGCTCCCAATAGCGAGCGGCAACGTAAAAGTCTCTGAACACCAGGGCTCCCAACGGAGAGCGGTAACGCAACAAGCTTTGAACGCCAAGATTCCCAAGAGCAAAGGGTGGCATGAGCCCTCTCGAGCAAGTTTCTGCAGCGTTCCTTCCGTTTCCGTGCTGGCCCAGGTGACGGAAAGAGCGAGGTACGAGCGAGAGACATTTCTCAGGGGGTGAAGCCCTTATAGGGAGGGGGTCCGGGGGAGGGGGCAAGCCCGAAGATAATGGTCTATTGGCCGCGTTTCCTTTTTGTATGTTCTCGAGGGAAGCGGCTCCCCGGCGGCTCCCATGGCCTGTTTCTTCATATTTTCTCAAGTGACGGAATAACGGAAAGAGCGAGGTACGAGTGATGACGTTTTGGTGTGGGCGAAGCCCTTAAGGGAGGGGGTCCAGGGGGGGGAAGCGCGAGTACAGTGGTCTTATGGCCGTTTTTGGCAGTTTTCCCTCGGATGTTTTGTACGTTTTTCTGGTTTCTCCCCTGTTCCGCCCCAGAAGAGCCCAAGATCGCCCAAGACAGCCCAAGACGGCCCAACAGGCCTCCAAGAGGCCCCCAAGAGGCGCCCAAGGGGCGTCCCAAGAGGGCCCCAAGAGGCCAAAATCACTGATTTTCCCTAGGAAGCGTGCATGTTCAGCATATACGGCTTTTCGACTTGCACTGCGTTGACGACGGCCCAAGAAGCCCCCACGACCTTGAGGACGGTCCCAGAGGTCCCAAAGACCGCCCCCAGACGGCCCAAGAGGCTCCCAAGAGGCCCCCAAAACGACCCAAGAGGGCCCCAAGACGGCCCAAGAGGCGCCCACGACGGCCCAGGAGGGCCCCAAGACGGCCCCAAGAGGGAGACCACGAACCGAAAAGTCTAGCCTTTCGCCCCAAGAAGCTCCCAGGAGACCCCAAGAGCTCCCCAAGAAGCCCCAAGAGGCCCACAAGAGGCCACCAAAGGGGCTCGAAAAGGGCTGCAATTGGACTCTCAAGAAGGCCCAGAGAAGCCCAACAAAGAGCGATCGGTAACGCAAAAAGCTCTTCACACCAAGGCTCCCCAGAGCGAACGGTGACGTAAACAGGCTGATCAGACCAAGGCTCCCAGCAGGGAGCGGTGACGTAACAAGTTCCTGACACCAAGGCCTAGTCAAGGCTCAGGAACGAGCGGCAACGCAACAATCTCTGAACACCAAGGCTCCCAAAAGCGCGGGGTGACGTAACAAGCTTTCAACGCCACGGTTCCCAGTACGAACGGTGGTGTGAGTAATTTCGGTTTCTGTTTCTGAAGCGCTCTTTCCGTTTCTGTGCCGGACCCAGGTGAACTGGCCAGAGGGCCCCAAGACGGCCCAAGAGGGCCCCCAAACGGTTTCTGAGGGCCCCAAGACGGCCCCAAGGGATTTTGATTTCTTTGGTCTGCAGGTTTTTCGGGTTTCCCCTTTTGAGTCTTAGAAGGGCCCCAGACGGCCCAAGAGGCCCCAAAGATCGTCCCAAGACGGCCCCAGAGGCGCCCCAAAGGGGCCCAAAACGATCCAAGAGGGCATCCAGATGGGCCCAAGACGGCCCAAGAGGCCCCAAAGATCGTCCCAAGACGGCCCCAGAGGCTCCCCAAAGGGGCCGAGAACGGTCCAAGAGGGGCCCCCAGACGGCCCAAGAGGTCACGGGAGGTTCCCAAGAGGGCCCATAGAGGGCCCTAAGACGGCCCAAGCCCGCCAAGACGACCCAAGAGGTCCCGGGACGGCCCACGAGGGCTCCAAAACGGCCCAAAGCGCCTCAAACGGACCCCCAGGAATATAACCCATCGACGACCGAATCTGGCGCAGGGGGAAACCCTTGCGTCTGGGCCAGGGGTGGTAGCCCATCATCTGCCGAATCGGGGGAAGGGGGAAACCCTTGACTCCGAGCCGCTGGTGGTAACCCATCGACGACGAAACCGAGCGATGACAACGACGACGACGACGACGACGAGCGACGAGCGACGAGCGACGGGCGAGGACGATGACGAGCGATGTGGACGACGACGCCACGAGGTTACCGCGAGAAGATAGAACAATCAAGATTGTTCTCCCACAGACCAACGCATCACGAGCGAAGTAATGGCACATTTTTGTTTGTTTGTCATTTTTGGCCATAGACGGCCCAAGTCAGCCCAAAGAGCGCGTCAGAGGGCCCCGCGCCGGCCCAAGACAGTCCCAACAGCGCTTCCGTAGCCATTTTTGTTTTCAAGCTTCCCTGGTTTATCTGATTCGTTGGTTTTCGGTCGCTTTGCCGCTACTCCCCGTCGAGTATATAGGACGGTTGCAACTGCCTCTGTCCAGGCGATGTGGAGGCAGGAGTCGACCGAGAAGACAGAGCCCACGATCAGCGAGCCCGAGGCAATGAGGAAGCTGGTTCGACACGTCAGCCCGGGGTCCACCATTGCCAGCGAGGGCGACCGCTCCTTGTCGCCTGCCGCAAGCCCCACCAGGGGGGTGCCGAGCTCCGCCGTGCTGGGCGACGACCGCTCCTGCGGCGGCTACTACCGGTCTGGAGGCGCTCGCGCTCCGCGCGCGAAGCCCAGCCTGGCCGTGCTGGGCGACGACCGCTCCTGCGGCGGCCACTACCGCTTCGGCGGGGTGCGCGCGCTGGCCGCCGCGGAGGCCCCAGCCCCGCCGCCGGCGCCCGTGCCCGGGGGCCTGCCCAGCTCGGCCGTGCTGGGCGACGACGCCAGCTGCGGCGGCTACTACCGGTCCGGCGGCCGCCGCGCGCCGGCCCCCGCGGCGCCTGCGGCCACGCCGCCGGCGCCCGTGCCCGGGGGCGTGCCCCACGCGGCCGTGCTGGGCGGCGACCGCTCCTGCGGCGGCTACTACCGCTCCGGTGGCCCCCGCGCGCCGGCCGCCGCGAAGCCCGCGGCCACGCCACCGGAGCCGATGCCCGCGGGAGTGCCCAGCTCGGCCGTGGTGGGCGACGACACCAGCTGCGGCGGCTACTACCGCTCCAGTGTCATTCGCCCAACGGAGGGAGCCGCCGCATGGCCGCGCGCCGCCGCGGTGCCCGTGATCGACAGCGACGGGGGCATCCGCTCTGCGGCGGCGACGGGCCCCGACTTTCGAGGCGCGTGGCAGTGGTTGTAGGCAGAATTGTGGAGCGGGGACCGCGGTGGCGCAGCGTTTGAAGACTGTTCGTGCCCGCTTCTCGCAGAGTAGGTCTTCCGTCTTTTTTACCGCGGAGCGGCATCGATGTGGTGTTTCCGGTGGGGAGGTGCCGTGCTGGCAACGTCTCAAGCAACGTGCTTGGATTCATGTTGTACAGTTTACGCAATGCCAGTGCAGCACTTGTGCACCTGAACGTCTTTGTCGCAATTTCTAGGTTCGCCAGGAGCGTTTACTGCGAAGGCCTTCTGGCCGGCACCGCTGCCCCCCGGGCGGGCACGACGAGGACGGCGAGGGCGAGGACGAGGAGGGTGGGGCTTACGCTCCAGGTGCGTGCTTCGCAGCTTGCCTAAGAAAAGCTCCTCGACCGAGGGCCCGTTGGAAAATGATACGAGGAATTGGGGTATTCCCGTTGGTCCAGCGTGGCGACCACGTGGAACCGCTGGACGTCCTGCAGAATCACGGGCGCGTGATTCACGAGCCGCTCCTTGGTATTGAGGTCTCGCATGAGCTCGTAAAGGCCCCCGCGGACCAGCCGCAGACGGTGCGGAGGGACTCCCAAATAAGGATGGTCGGGGATGAACAGCGGGGAGGTCGCTGCTTCATGGTTTTTTCTTGGGGCCAGAACCGCCAGGGGGGCGACATTCTGACTGGGGAGTTGCCTTGGGCCCCCCCTTGGACTCCCCACCAGCCTGGGGAGGGATCAAAGGGAAGGGTTTTTTCTTCGATTCAAAAAGGATGTTGCTGTTTCATTTCGCTTTGGCAGGGGCGCTTGAGGAGGCCCAGGGGAACGGCGACGGCTACGACGAGCGGAAAAGCGTCTTTCACACGCCGACCACCCGCCGACAGGGTCGGCGGACTTGCCGTGCAGCGGCGTGAGTCATTTTTGTTCGCAGGTTGTCCTTCGTGCTGGCCATTTCTCACGGCTTCAGTCAATGTCGTTTGGGGATTTGGCCGTCACGCTGGCTTTGGCCCATCGCCGTGGAGCAGACCAGCTGTTTAAAGTTGCCAAACAATGCGGGCGGAGATGCCGCGGATCGGATATGCCGCGGATAAGTTTGGGGGCCGACGGCAAGCATTTTGCACAGGACTCGGTGCGTCGAGACGCCTCTTTGGACCCGCGCTTGGCTACAGGCTACAGGCCGGCGCCGCGGTAGCGCTTCGCCAGCACCGCTTGCCCGCCACAGAAGTTGGTCATTCCCAAAGTAAGCCCCATGCTTGAATTACCCGTCTGCCCGATTCGACACGCATGCCTACTCGATCGATATTGTTCCTTTACAGTTTGTGTGTGTGTGTGTCTGCGTGTGTGTGTGTGTTGCCCCATTCAGCTCCGTTGATAGATCCTTACATCCTGCGACGTATCAAAGAGCTGCGATGACAAGCGCACGTTTGCGCTGACACGTTCTGAGGATGATCGGGAAACAGCGTGATTTTTGTTCCATGAAGCCGCGTGAATTAGTTTTGTTCGAAGGTTGGCCCTCGTGTTGGCTCTTCTTCTGTTTGCCGTGGGTGGATGTCAGTCAATTTCGTTCCATGGTTTGGCCTTTGTGCTGGCTCTGCTCATCGCCGTGGAGCAGACCAACTGTTCAAACGTATGAACGAATGAATGACTTCAGGAGGTGTTGCTCTCGCGCTGGGCCCTCGTCAATATCGCGGAGCGGCTTCAGCCGGAATTCAGCTTGGTGGCCGACGGCAAGCATTTTGCACAGGACTCGGTGCGTCGAGACGCCTCTTTGGACCCACGCTTGGCTACAGAAGGGGCCCTCAAAACGTTCCACGAGGCCTCCAAAAGGACGCCCAAGAAGCAAACATCGTCCCACTCCCTCGGGGGAACTCAAAATGTTCTAGCATCTCTGTTTCGTTGCTCACAGCGTCCACGACGGCCTAAGATAAGAGGCCCTCAGGACCCCCCCGAGACGGCACAAGAGGCTCCGAGGACGGCCACAAGACGGCCCAAGACGGCTCCAAGACGGCCCCAGAGGGCCCCACGACGGCCCAAGAGAGGCCCTCGAGGGCCTCAAGAGATCCCCCAGAGAGCCGCAAAGGGGCCACAGGAAGTCCCCAAGACGTTCCAAGAGGGCCCCGAGCGGGCTCCAAGACGTCTCAACCCCCCCAAGACGGCCCAAGAGGACCCCAGGCCGACCCACGAGGTCCTCCAGACGGCCCAAAGGATTCCCGAAAGGACCCCTCCGAAAGCTTGGAGAGACCATCTTCTCGGATGTTCGTCCGGTTGTGTGTTAGTTGCCTGCATGACGCGACTAAGTCTCAACACCAAGAGGGCTCTCAGACACCGAGTAAGCAACATCGCGCCCTCGCAAAGTACGAGCGCTTCCCGTCTCCGTACCAAGCGGGTCGAATTGCCTTCGGCCCATCCGGCCACCGTGCCTGGGTTGTGAGCATGAAGCCTGTTGGATGTTCGTCGGCATCTCGCGCGAGGCTTCTCGGGGCCTGGCATCGCTCGGACGTGTGCATTTTTCCTTCGGCGAAGACCATCGAGGAGCATCCTTGATCATTTGGCGAAAAAACCACGCACGAAACCGAAAAAAGCACAGGGGATGGACGTTCGAGCGAGGCCAGGGGGGGCTCTTGGAGGCAGTTCGGATGGCTCTTGGGGGCCGTTTTTGGGGGCCTCTTTTGGGCCCCCTGGTGGGCTCTGTAGACCTCTTGGGGGCCCCTTGGAGCCCCTTGGGGGCCCTTTGGGGCGGAAGGCTCAGATTTTCGGTGCGTGCTCCTTCTCTTGGAGCCCTCTTTAGGCCGTCTTGAGTGCCTCTTGGCCCGTCTTACGGCGCTCTTGCGCCGTCTTGGGGCCCTCTTGGAGGCCTCTTGGACCGTCTTGGGGTGCTCTTGGCGGCGCCTTGGGCCGTCTTGTAGCGTCGGAAACCAGACAAGGCGAGAACGCCACAACCTAGTGAAAATCAATAATTTGTGCATCTTGGGATCCTCGTGGGAGGTCTCTTGGAGTGTCTTCAGGGCCTCTCGGGCTATCTTGAGACCATCTTGGGCAATTTGAAGCGATCTTTCGGCGACTCGGGGCCCTCTTGGGCCGTCTTGGACCTCGTGGCCTGTCTTGGGGGCCCCCTTGGGCCCGAAGCGGTCACGCGACGAGATGCGGGTGAGCCCAGGAGCGCACGCGGGAAGCTCTTCAGGGGCACGCTGGGAGCCCCGGGAGAGTCTTGAGTGTGGGGTCCGGGTCCTGGAACGCCTCCTCAGGAGTGAGGGTTGAGGCTCAGAGGCTTGGCCTGTTCTCCACCACCACGACCACCACCATAGGTCGGAGGGGGAAGGAGGAGGAGGACGAGGAGGAGGACTCCCTCCCCCTCCAACTTATGGTGGTGGTGGTGGAAAATAGGCCCACCATTAGAGGATTGGGCACAGGACCTGGGGAGCACGCCCACTCCGTGCCCAGCGGCACCGTGGCGGATTTTTTGAGGGCTGGACTCAGGCAAGCTGCGTGTAGACCAGTATTCGGTGTGGACACATGGATTGTATGTGCGAATAAACTGGCTCGCTCGCGGTAGTCAATTTTGGAACTTCTTGAGGGTATTATGCCTACGATGTTCCGGCCGTAGAGTGTTGAAGGGGTGAGGCAGACAAGTGCGGTCGAAGGGTTATCGTTGTCGGAGGCGTCGGAGTCGGAGTCGTCGTCGGCGTCGGAATCGTCGGAGTTGGAGATTGGTCGCACTCGCAGTCGTCGCAGTCCTCGTCGTCGTCATGCTGTGGCGTGCTGTCTGGGTGTGTCTGGCGTGTGTCTAGCGTCTCGCGTGTGTTTGACGTGTGTTCGGCGTGTGTCTGGCGTGTGTCTGGCGTGTGTCTGGCGCGTGTCTGGCGTGTGTCTGGCGCGTGTCTGGCGCGTGTTCGTCGTGTGTCTGGCAAGTGTGTGGCGTGTGTGTGTGTGTGTGGCATGTGTCTGGCGTGTTCATGGCGTGTGTCTGGCGGGTGCCTGTGTTTGTCTGGCGTGTGTCTGGCGTGTGTCTGGCGTGTGTCTGGCGTGTGTCTGGCGTGTGTCTGGGCGTGTGTCTGGGTGTGTCTGGGGTGTGCCCAGAATGTGCCCAGAATGTGCCCAATGTGTTTCCAGGATGTGTCCAGGGTGTGTATGTGTGTGTTTGTGTGTTTGTGTGTGTGTTTGTGTGTGTGTGTGTGGAGTATGTCTGGCTCCAGGGCCCCTGGCATCACGGCCCCTGCTTTCGGAACGGCTTCCTTCGCCAGCAGCGCGTCTTGGACTGCTCCTTGGCGCGCGGGGTCTGCGCAGGTGTTCGGCGCTCGTGCCTGCCTCTTCCCATCCGGCGCTGGCACACCAAAGACTCCTCGCTCGGGGCCCCTTTTTCGGGGCTGGGCAGAACCCCCAACAGTGACACGTCGATTAGTGAATTGTCCGTTTTCGGTTCTCGAGAGGGCGCCGTGGCCGTTATTTTCCAGGCTTGCGCCCGCCAGGTTTGGGCCTCAGGTCGTTTTCGCTAAACCACGTTTTGCGAAAGGGGGGTCTGTCCATCCCCGAAAGACTCCTCGCTCGGGGCCCCTCTTCCCGCCGCGGCGGGCGGGCAGGCAGCGGAACCTGCACAACCTGAAGCGCGACCCGCGCATCTACCTCATGTGCGACGTGAGCAGCTGCGCCTGGCTGCTGCGGCAGCTGAACCCGCAGCGCACCATCCTGGTCGGCCCGCGCCCGGGCGGCCCGCGCCCAGCCGCCGGGCACAGGGGCCACCTTTGCCCCCGTGCACGTTCTCTCGCCCTCCGCCCAGCCCTCTCTCGGCGGCGAGCGAGGGGGGAGAGCGAGAAGGGGCGGGGCCTCGCAGGAGGCTCGGAGGTCCCCCGGCCTTCGGAGGCGTTGCCCATGCCATTCCTCCCAGAGACAGAACGGGGCTGCGCCTCCAGCGCCGCCCTCGGGAGTCCATCGCTGATCCAAGAAATCCGTGCGGACCTCCGAGAGTTGATTGCTGTGTCGTGTTTTGTGGCTCCAAGTCCCTCCGCCCTCTCCACCCTCCTGCTCCCTGTCCTCCCTCTCCCTTCCTTTCGTCAGTCTGTTCACCCATGGGCTTCTACAACGGCTGGTGCAACACATATATCAATAGCGTGGCCGAGCTCTGGCTCAGCGTTTGGTCACGTCGGCATTCCCAGGAGGGCAGGGGGCTACGTCAAGCTATTGGACTCTGTGTTGCCCCAGCCGTTGCAGAAACCAACGGGGGGAGTATACTTGGGAAAGAAGTGGGAGGAGACGGAGCGGGAGAAGACGGAGGAAGAGGATGTCTCTTGGGGGCATCTGAGGTGCCTCTTGGGGGCCTCCTGGGACCTCGCTGGGGCTTATCGGGGGCTTCTGAGGGGCCTCTAGGGGGATGCCTTCAGAGGCTGGCGTTTGGGGCCTCTGGGCCGTCTTGGTCCCTCCTTCGGCGCTTTACGGCCGTCTTGGAGGCTTGTGGGGCCGTTTGGGGGCACTTTGGGGACCTCTTCGAAGTTCTTTTGAAGCCATCCATTTTGGTGGCACGAGGGGCAATCTTGTCCGTGTTAGATGCTAGTTTGGTTGCCTTGGAGGCCTCGTTGGCGCCATCTTGGGCGGCCAGCCGGATCGTCCGAGACACCATTAGGAGTTTTCTGTTGGCTCAAATGGTCAAACCTCGGTACGCCAACATCCCCGGTTGCAAGCAGCAGGGGGGCGGATCGACGACGCCGACGGCCAACTATCGCCACGGGGATGTGTCAATAACCGCCGCCTGGGGAGTCAATCTTCGGGGGCCACGGCAGGAGGTGGATATAGACATATGGATATATGATTGATGTATCGGTGTACGTGTATGTATGTATATATATATATATATATATATATGCACGTATACATCGTAATTGGTGTATGTGTATATTTGCCCATATGACTATTCCTTCTATTGTTCATATTCTCACCTCCATTTCCCGGAACCCTCCGCCAGATCCCCCTGAACTAGACAATCCCGGATCTTTGGCCCCAGGGGCGCCCTGAACGCCCTTTCGTAATGTCACGGGGGCCTTCTGGGTAGTGGGACGCCTTTGCCGAGCTTTGCCAGCGTGCTCGAAACGGTGCTACAGGCTGCCAAACAGCGCCACGAAGGCTCCAGGCGGCCCCAGACGCCCTGCTTCTTCTACGCCCGGCGACGACCCTGCAGAAGGCCCTCAGATCTCAGGGCCTTATTTACGCAACGTGTAAAACATGATAGATTCTCACGAGGAAAACATCGTCCCACTCCGTGAAGACAACGTGCATTTTCATCATGTTCGCTTTCGCGAACAGATCGCCGTCGTGAACCGCCTGAGAGGCCCCCAAGGTAGCCCCACGCCGACCAAAGGCAGCTCCAAGACAGACCAGGAATGCCCCAAGACAGCCCCACAGGCAGCCAAAACCGACAAAAAGGCCTCCAGAGGGTCCAGAAGCCTGGCATCGCTCGGGCGTATGTATTTTTTTCTCGGCGAGGACCCTTGAGGAACATCCTGGATCATCGAGCGAAAAAAACACACGCACGAAACCGACAAACGCACGGGAAATGGACGTCCGAGCGACGGCAAGGAAGAGGTTGCGAGACAGAACACTGGAGCTCACGCTGCGAGGCCTCCGCCCCGGGGCTCACCCCAAGACAAGGGCTCCCTCGAGGGCGCGAAGTTATTCGCGCTTCGCGCTTCGCGGTCCTCGTTCCTTCTCCCCCTCCTCCTCGTCCTCCTATTCTCCCTTTGGGAGGGCGGCGCGAGAGCGCGAAGCCATTCGCGCTTCGCGCAGCGCGCGCAGCGCGAGAGCGCGAAGTCGGGAGCCCTCGCAAGACGCTCCACGGGGCTCCCCGGGGAGGCCACGGCGGGCCCCCCCCCCGGCGTGCCCCCCGGGGAAGCACCCCGGCGTGCTCTTCGGCGGCGCGTCCCCGGGGGGCCCAGGGCCCGCTTCTCCGAGAGGCCTCCCGCGAGGCGCCCCGCTTTTGCGGGCGCGCCCGTGAGCCTCGCGGGGAGGCCTCGCGATCGGGATCGCTCCCCTCCCCCCCGCCTGAGGTCGTGGCCCTGTGGGCGTGGCGTGGCAGAGGGTGCCGGGGCAGCCCCCTGCCTCCCCCTGTGGGTGTGGGGTGGCTCGTCGTCGTCGTCGTCGTCGTCGTCGTCGTCGTCGTCGTCCAGACGACTCGAAGATGGCCTGAGGAGAGCCCCGGAGCGCCCCAAGGCAGTTCCGTGGTCGGCAGGCCCGTGCAGGCCCCCTCCCGAAGGCTGCTGTAGAGGCCTCCAGAGGCTCCAGGATTATGTCGGGCCTGGGGGATGTCGACGAACAATAAACAATACCCCCAAAATAATCAAACAATAGTCCGAACATAGTCTGGGGACTATTTTGAATATTTGTTGGTCTTTTTGGTGTATTTTCGAAAATCCCCCTGCAGGGGGACACGCCCGACGGAACTCCAGGAGGCGCTCGCCCAGGAAGGGGCCCGCCGGTCGAGCCTGCTCGGCGCGTATGCGCCGACGTGTCAGGGGAGTGGCTCGGGTTGTCTGCGCGAGCGCGCTCGGACGTTGCCTATTTTTTTTGTCTGCTGAGCAAGGTGCATGGAGCGAAGCGCGAGTGCTTTCCTGTACGCGTATGCCAATCGGTTGCTAAGTTCGGGCCAGAGGGGTGTCAACTAAGTCCATCTGCACCGCTGATGTATAATTGCACAGATTCGGCCACAGGGGATCCAATAATCTAACAATATGTATGTACAGGTGTGTATATACACACACACCTCTAATGGGGTGGATATATATATAATATACACACACACACGCACACATACATATCCACCGCCACGCAAAGCGTGGTCCCCGAAAACCGATCCCCGAGGTGGTGGTTCCATATTCATGCCCGGCTCGCACTGTCAGCCCCCGCCTCCATTCCTGCTCCTCCCCCCGCTGGGACCCAGAGGTCAGGCCCAGGAGGCGCCACCTCCTGAGCCTAGCTGCGAGGAGGAAGAGGATGCTGCTGCAGTTCCTCCTCAACTATAAACACGTTACGTTCTACCCCCTGGGGAAACAACAAATGCGTCCGCGTCATGCGGCGGCGCCTCTCCGAGTCTGGCTCCCGCCAGGCCACCCCCCCCCTATGCCCAGCTCTCCGGCTCGCGCTCCGAGCTCTCCGGCTCCCGGGGCGTGAGCTTCGCTGCCGTCGCAGAGGCCAGTCTTACGCCGGGCCTGTCCCTCTGCAGGAGGAATATCCAGAAGTAGTCGAAAAATAGTCAGGGGGCAATTTTTGGAGTATTTTTTGAATATCTCTGGGGTATTTTTCGGACAAGTGCATTTTTCGTCCAAAATCCCCCTGTAGGAGGACATGCCCGACTTGAGCCCAGTCCGTCGGACCAGCTGTGGGCGCTTGCCGGCGCCAGCTCAGCAGCTCCCGCGATCGCCGTCCAGTGCGACTGCGACCTTCCTGAAGCGACACAGCGACGTTGAAGTCGGCTCGGGGTCTGAGGTGGCCCAGCACTGGTTCCAGCGAGCAGGAGGGGGGGGAAGAGAGGCAACGATAGGGGGGGATAGGCATAGGGGGGGATGCATCGACCCCAATCGCCCATTGATCGCCGATAGGGGTCTGATAGCCCAACCCCGCCCAGGAAGGTGCGGATTCGCTATCGGGGGGCTATCGCCGATCTATCGGCGATGTATCGCCGATTCCAGGTCGATGCATCCCCCCCTATGCCTATCCCCCCCTATCGTTGCCCCTCAGATTCGAGGTGCTGGGTTCGAGAAGGCGCTGGGCCTTTTTCTATCCCTGGCAGTCGGTTTCGGGCCCCAGGGCCGTCAGAAAGGGAACGGGGCCGGGGTGAAAAACTGCACCTGATCGACCCGGGAGGGGTCCGGGGACAGCTTTGAGCGGGTTTGTTCTCATCCCCCTTCCCACCGCGCTTCTGGGTCCCAACCAGCTCAGATCCCCGAGCGGTCTTTAGCATTAACTACAGTCCACGCGCCTGGTGAGGACGCGCGCCTTCGTCTGGGGTGCCCTTGTGTGTCCTTGCCTCTGCGGGCCGTCCTTTGCCGTTTTCACTGGTCGCCCAGGGCTCATAAAATCCCAGCTTCGGCTTCCTTGCCACCCGTCCTTAATACACGTTCTAACTGTAACCTGTACAGGACTGTTGTCGTTATCGAGAGCAAGACTTGCGCGGGCATTCGTAGCGCGAGGCTGGTCCTCGCAGACTGGGGCGGGGGCCGTGTTCATGTGCGTGGCTGGGCGCGTGCGCTTTCATGTGAGCTCCCCAACTCTCTGTGGCGCTTGTGGGGGTTCACACTCCCGCAGTTCCTGTCAACAGGTGACTGCGCCGAAGAGACCAGGGCGGCACCACACCTCCAGCGAGGAGGTCCACGATGTCACCCCGAGCTGGGGATGGGTGATGCCTCGAGCGGGGAGGGGGACCGCACCACAAGGATGGCCCCTGTGTCCTCGCGCCGGTTGTGCTGGTGTCGCTTTGCCTTGTTCTTGTCTTGCGGTGGCCAACAGGCCTGGACATCCGACCACGGGTGTTTGCAATGCGCGGCCCCAGAGGTCCCCACCCTTCTCCCCCGATGGGAGTCCTTCGTCCCGGATCCGTATTTGACGGACCCGGGGCTCGCTAACAGACCCGAGTGACCGAGACCGAGGAACACTGATGGGATTGCACAGATCATGCTGTCGGAGATGATTATTTGGGGATGCTTTTGTCTGCAACGGCTGCTTGGCAGCTAGACGTTGCGAGACGCCCACCGTGATGCGGCGCGATCCTTGGACCCCATTGCGGGCAATACTTGTATCCATATCCAGTGCCGCTTGGACTTTCTTGGAAGGGGCGCCGCAAGGCCGAGGCGCACTGGATATGGATGAACATCGAGCCTCTCGGGGCCAGACTTCAATCCATATCCAGTGCGACTCAGGTTTCTTGGGGGGGAGAAAGCCCGAAACTCCACAAGACGCACTGGATGTGGATATAGATATTGCCCGCACCCATCTGCTCGGACCCCACCTGGGAGGCCTCCAGCACCTCCCCTGCGGGCGCCAGGTCGTCGACGAGCCCCCGATGGGCAGCGACCGCTACCCCTCCGTCCCGGAGGAGACCCCCGCGCCCGCGGGCCTGCCTCTGCTGGGGCTGCGAGGGGGCGGTTCCACTCCGGGCAGGGCTGCCCTGGGTGGGGTAGGTCTCAAGCGGGGGGGGAACCTTCCGACGAAGCTTGCCCATCCTTCCCCCGCCCTCCTCCTCCCCCTCCTCCTCCTCCTCCTCCTCCTCCTCCTCCTCCTCCTCCCCCTCCTCCTCCTCTTCCCCCTTCTCGGCGCTCGGCGCTGTAGGCACCAGAATCCTCCACGGATTCTGCTGTGCCCCTCCTTTTCTTGTTCCTTCTTCTCCTCCTCCTTCTCCTCCTTCTCCATCTCCTCCCTCCTCCTCCTCCTCCTCCTCCTCCTCCTCCTCCTCCTATTCATCTCCTCCTTTTCCTCCGCCTCCTCTTCATTCGGCTTCTCATCCTTCTCATCGCCTTCTCCTCCTCCTCCTCCTCCTCCTCCTCCTCCTCACGCTCCTGCTCCTGCTCCTCCTCCTCCTCCTCGTCTTTCTCGAACCCCCACTCCACCCGTTCCAATAGCACGTGCCCACCCCCCCTCGCGGATCCAAGGGGGTGCGATTTTTTCCCATGCTAGAGTAGGCTCGGGACAGATCGTTCCAGGGCGTGTTGGAACGCTATCATGGCGTTCTGGAGCGCTCTGGCACGGCCGCGACGCCCGATCCAACCTCCAGAGCCGCAAGATCTCAGAGATCTTCGATATGTCCTGGTCTGATGTTGTCCTGGTCATGGTTTCCTTCTTGAGACTGGCAGAGGGCAGAGACGGAGCTCTGCCTGGTCAGGCGAGCCGTACGCCGAAGCGCGGACGCTGGGGAGAAGGGCGGTAAGTCAGAAGCCGCACACCTCCGTTATTTCCACCTTGTTGCGTCTACGGCCTGCACGTGCGCGCGCGCTTCCGGCGACACCGCGTTCGTTAGCCGTAGAGTTGCCGAATCGGATTCATGAGTAGAAGGTCGAGGGCAAAGAGGGGCTGAGCGTGCAGATCAGGGTTGAGGGTGTATTGTGTGGAAGGTCCAGATTGACGCTTCAATCAGGGAGTCGAGAAAGTGGGGTAGACAGCAAAGTGTACCATGGTGTACAGATGATAAAGTAGTCGGGACGGCAAAGCGAGTGGAGAACCGAGTCGGCATAGGGCAGAGAGTACCCTCTCAAAGTTTCACCCCTCCCCAACGCCAGTTTTTTATTCTAAGTAGGTTTTTGACGGCTCCGTGGTCCAGTCAGCTCCCACATATGCCGAATCTTGTACAACACCTCCCATCACGCTAATGCTCCCAGCGAGAGAGGGTGTGCGTCCCTCGTCGTCACCCCTGTGTCGGGATGGAGAGCTGCACCTAGTGACGCACGCACACCGCCTTCCAGATGTGCGCGCTGCTCCTTCGTCTCCTGCGCAAGCGCCTGATCTCTCCTCGGTGGTCACCTGGGCCCCCCCCCCAGGGTCGGGCCGGACGAAAGGGGGGGATTGGGAAAGGGGGGGGTACGAATTCTGCTGCATGCAGCTGGTTTCGGCCCCACCGAGGGGCCCATTCCTCGATACATAGCCGCCTCCAGCGCCGGGAGGCGCCAGGAAAATCAGCTACGTGAGCTGATTCTCACCCCCCCCTTTGCTATCCCCCCCTTTCGCCCCCCCCCCCCCCCCCAGGGGCGCGAAGCTGCTCCCGGCCCGCGCGTCGCGGCCTGGGCCGCAGCGGCTGCTCCTCTCCGGGGGCGGGCGCGCAGCGAGAGGGCCCCCCCCGTGCGGCCCGCCGCGCGCGCCGCCGCCCCCTCGGGAGCCTCTGGGCCGACGCGGCAGGGAGGCGCGGGCGCGGGCGCCTCTGCACGGGCCCGCGTCGGGGCCCACCCGACGGGCCCGCGGCGAGAGCGCGCGGGCGCGGAGAGGGCGCGCGGCGCGCCTCGCGGGCCGCGAGGCGCCGAGCAGCCGCCGCGGGCTCGACTTGGAGCCTCCCCGGCCGGAGGCGCGCGGGCGCCCGAGCAGCCGAGGGGGTCGGGGGACCGCGCCGCGTCGCCGATTCCTCGGCGAATGCGGCTCGATGTCCTGGCATCGCTCGGACGTGTGCATTTTTTCTCGGCGAGAACCATCGAGGACCATGATGGACCATCGAGCAACAAAAAACACGCACGAAACCGAAAAATGCACGGGACATGGACGTCCGAGCGATGTGGAGCCCAATGTCCTACACGCCGATGCATCGACGAGGCGGCGCGAGCTTCCGGCCCCATCTGCTCCGACCCCCCATGGGAGGCCTCGCGAGGACCGCTCTCTCCCGGGCGGCGCCGCGAGGAGAACCCGCTCGCCTGTGCGATGATACAGACCATGCTGACGCCGATGTACAAGACAGGAGCCCTCATCCTCCCTCTCCTCTTCCTCCTCTTCCTCCTCCTTCTCCGCCCTTCTCCTCCTTCCGCCTCCTCCTCCCCCTCCTCCTACTCCACCTCCTCCTCCTCCTCCTCCTCCTCCTCCTCCTCCTCCTCCTCCTCCTCTTCCATTCCTTTTCCTTATCAATAACTTCTCCCTGCCGCACTCCGAGCTAATTTTCGGGGCGAGCCCGCCCCCTATCAGGGGCCACGTCAGGGGGGGAGGGGCTCAGAGGGGAGGCGGCGTAAGCTCTCTCTCTCTCTCTCTATCGCTTTTCCTGGGTTTTCGGGGCCCGGGGTGGTGTCCCTCAGCTGCACCTCGTCGAGGCCGCTCTGGGGGTGCCTGGATCGTCCCGAGCGGCCGCAGGAGGCCCAAGTTCTGACCCGAACGCCCTGGGGCGACGCGAAGGTTTGAGAGGCTCCCGAGTGGGGGTGCATCGACTCCCAGGCGCCCATGGATCGCCGACGATGTGGGCCCGATGGCCCACCCCGCCCGGGAACTCGCGCTTCCGCCGTCGGCGGCCCCTCGCCGATCTGCCCGCGATGCATCGCCGATGCCGCCTCGATGTTTCCCCTCCCGAGCCGCCTGCCTCCCAACGTCTGCCCCCCCCCCCGAGGAGGAGGAGGAGGGGGAGGAGGAGGAGGAGAAGGAGGAGGAGGAGGAGGAGGAGAGGGAGGGAGGAGGAGGAGGAGGAGGAGGAGAGAGGGAGGAGGAGGAGGGAGGAGGAGAGAGGAGGAGGAGGAGGAGGAGAGGAGGAGAGGAGGAGGCGTAGGCCCCCCGCGGGCCCCTCTGCTGGCGGTGCCGCGCGCCTGGGGGGATCTCGGGCGCCGGGGGGCCAGGCACACGTGCAGGTCCAGCGCTCGCCGAGTGCCCAGGGGAGCTCGATCCCCGCCCGGCGGCTGCCGATAGTTCCCCGCCTCGCAGCCTCTTCAGGAGGGGAAAAGACACCCAGACACAATTTGATCGCCGATTCCCAAGAAAGTAAGGAAAAATGGGGGGGATTTGAGGGGAATGCAAAAACCCAGAAAATATAGGAAAATATGGGGAATCCTTTTATTTGTGTGTATTTGTGTATTTGTGTGTCCCAGGGCCCCTTCACTTCTTCCTCTTCCCTCCGCTCCCCCCGCAGTGCGAGTGCCCGCCACGCTCCCCCGGCATCCCACGCGCGCGCCCCTGCCCCGGGAGATGCCTTCCAGCGGCTCTGCGCCTCGGCTCGTGCGTCGGAGGCCTCTCGCCGGTTCTGCAGACTCGGGAGGGGACAACGCATGGTGGCCGTGGTCGCCAAGATGTAAGCCAGAGGAGAGGCCGACAGGGCTCATGGAGAACAACAGCCTGCATCGTGCTATCAGGCTTGGGGGTGCTGAGAGCCCCTAACCCTAATAGCACGATGAAGACGTGACCTCACTCAAGCCCACGTCTTCGCATCAGAGATCATGTATCTGGGCGGGTTGGTCTGATACATCTGCAGAAAAGACACTTTATCCCTAATGTGTTGGGCCCTCCCAACTTTGGTCCCCTCCCAAAGGGTCAGGTCAGGGGTGCCTTTATCGCTTATCAGCTTCAGCGGCGATTGAATCCGGGTCGGGCCCCCCTCGCCGTGGTGCCGTCACCTCCCGACCATCCCAAGGCGCTGCCCATCCGTCCATCCGCCCCCCCCCCGGCAGTGTGGATGTCCGCCACGCTCCCCCGCATCAACGCGCTGCCCACGCTGGTGACCAACTTCCTGGAGCGCTTCGGCCTTCCCCTGGAGTCGAAGGACCCGCGCGGCCGGCCTGGGGGGTGGACGAGATGTGGGGAGGGAAGGGAAGGGGGGGGGGGGAGGAGAGGGGAGGGGACGGGAGGGAGGGGGGAGGGAGGGGACGGAAGGGAGGAAACAGGAGATGAGGGCAGGGGAGGGGACGGGAGGGGAGATGGGGGGATATGAGGGGGGGGGAGGAGGGGAGATGAGGGGTTGGGATGGGGAGGGGGAGGGGAGGGGAGGGGGAGGGGAAGGGAGGGGAGGGAAGAGGCGAGGGAGGAGGTGAGGGAGGCGAGGCGAACCGTTCGGGCAGCAGAGACAAGAGATGTCAGCATGGAGATGCGGGGGCGGGGTCCGAACCCCACAACCAGGGGGGGCGGTGTATCTCAGAGCGTGAAAGACCTACCCCGCTTCACGCGCCTCCTCGTCAAGCGGCCTGACCAGTACAGGCTGTAGTTTGGCATCGCTTGGTATCTCCTGGAAGCGAGGGTGGTCAAAAGCGAGGTAGGTTTGGTTGCCCCCTAGTATCCCAGTGCATTGCCACGCCAAGCTGTCCTGTCACACGGCTGGCGCAAGTCCAAAGCCAAGGCGGGCTCGAGCACCTTGGCCGAGCCGACTTTTCATGACGGGTGCTTGCAGTCAGCCACACGTTGCCAAGCGGCCTTCGTGCCGTAGGGCTCCTTGTTGCACGGTGCCTGTAAGTAGGGATCGAAGAGCGGGGAGGGAGAGGAGGGAGGAGGACGAGGAAGAAGGAGGACGAGGAAGGAGGAGGACGAGGAGGGAGGAGGACGAGGAGGATGGAGGGTAGACGAGGAGAGGAGAGGTGAGGCGAGGGACAGCGACACGAGTCGAAGAAGAACACCTTGCTGAGGCATGCATCTTTGGAGTTCTGCGCCTCGTCATCTAATTAGTGACGCGCGTGAATGGATTAACGAGATTCCCATTGTTCTTATCTACTATCTAGCGAAACCACAGCCAAGGGAACGGGCTTGAGATAATCAGCGGGGAAAGAAGACCCTGTTGAGCTTGGCTCTAGTCCGACTTTGTTGAATGACTCAGGTGGTGCCGAATAAGTGGGAGATTTGACAACCTTGGAATACCGGTACTCTTGATGTCATTTTCGTTATTCCGTTAGATTGTGACTAAGGTCGTCTTTTTGATGTTTGATCTATGCGGAAGACATAGTCCGGTGGGGAGTTTGGCTGGGACGGCACATCCATTAAATGAAAACGCAGGTGTCCTAAGGCGAGCTCAATGAGAACAGAAACCTCGTGTGGACTAAAAGGGGGAACAGCTTCCTTGATATTGATTTCCAGTACGAATTCAAAATGTGATAACTTGTTCTTGGATTGGCGCTGATCCCCCTCCCGGGCGCGCGGAGCGCGCACGAGGTGGCGCCGCAGGCGCCGCCACGGGGGGTCCAGCGACGAGCCAGGAAACCCGCGCGGACCTCCAATAGTGTGTGTGTGTGTTTCTGCAGGGTGCCCCTCTTCTGGCGGCAGGGGGTGAGCGAGCGGAGGGGACGGGGTGAAGCCTGGGGGCGATGTTTCAACTCTTTCTGGCAATGTCTGAAGATTTCCGGGGTATTCTTTCATTGTTCGTCCGAAATCCGGCTGTAGGAGGACATTCAGGAGGGAAAAAGCACACAGACACAATGACTCGTCGGTTCCCACGAAGACACGGGACACTCTGGGAAGTGGGGGGGAAGACAACAAAAACCCAGAACATGTGGGAACATGTGTGGGGGGTCCTGTGATCTGCGTGCGTCTATGACTGTGTGTCCCAGGGCCCCTGCAGACAATGCCCGACCCAAGGATGGGAGGGCGGAGGGCGCGCAAAGGGCGAGGATCAGCAGGGAAAAAAACACAGACACAATTCATCGGCGATTCCCCAGCACATATGGGAAAACATGGGAAGTGGGGGGAAGACAGGAACCCAGAAAATATGGGAAAATATAGGGAATCCTGTTATTTGTGTGTATTTTTTTGTGTGTCCCAGGGCCCCTTGAGAGGAGGAGGGGGGGGGGAAGGCGGGCCCAGGCCCTCCCGAGCGGGGCTCGGCGGAGGGGGGGGGGGGCTCGGCGGAGGACCGCGCCGCGCCGCCGAGTGCAGCCGCGAGGCATGCGGTACGAGCCTCGGGCCCCGGGTGCCATCGGGGTCGGCAAAGCGGGGGGCGATGATTAGGGTTCAGTCGGGCCCGTTCCTCTACAGGAGGGACACGCAAAGACAGTCCAAAAATAGTCCGGGGACGATTTTTGGACTATTTTTGAGCATTTGGGGAGTACTGTTGGAGTATTTCTGAAATTGCCGCCCAAAATCCCCCTGTAGAGGAAAGGCCCGACCCAAGACTAGGGGGGGTGGATATCATGGCGTGGGCCATGATAGTCCATCAGATTTTATGGCGCCTCTTCTTATTTCATTACGTCCCCAGACCCCCCCCCCCCTCGGCCACGCACACGCCGCCAGGCATGATTTGCACCCCCCCCTCTTGGACGCCCCCCTCCTGGCCGCCCCCGATGTGCTCCCTCGTGTTGGGAGGCCTCCGTCAGGCGATCGCAAACATGGATCAGGGGGGCGTGGATGAGCGACGGGTCCCGTTTCCACGGGGAGTCGCGGATTGCCGCCGCCGAGCGAGGCGGCCTTGGGGGAGGGCACTTCCCCCGATCCACGGATCTGGCGACCGCGCGCCGGATCCATGGATCGCAAATCCATTTTTGCGCGGCCCCGGCTCCAGTGGATAGGCAGGGGGAGGCGCGATGGGGGGATGTGAGAGTACAGCCGCACCGAGGTGTAAGATCGAGGTCGGCTCGGGGAGGGCAACCCTGAGGTTCTCGTCGTACCTGCTGGATGTGTGCACCCTGGGGAAGGGACCCTTGGATGTGCTGTGCGTTTACGGAGGGTCACACGTTCTCGAGGGACGTGCTTCTGGCCCAGGTACGACTGCAGCTGGAGTGGCCGCAGTTCGGTCGGGTCGGATGGCTGCGCTCGGTGGGCTCGGCTGCTCGGATGCTGCTCCGATGCGCCACCTCTGGGCTGCTTGCTGTCCGTTGGCTTCGGTCGGATTCGGTCTCGCTTGTCGGTCGGTCGGTTCTCGGTGTTGGTGTCACCGCGGGCCTTTCTGATTAGGAGTTGAGTAGGGGATCGCCTACAGAGTTGATTTACCCCAAACTTGATTGTCCGTCGAATCCACGAACATATATAGAAAGCTCGCTGGATCTACGGAGCATTCGACGTATTTCCTTTGGATTTGACAGAAAACCAAGTCTGGGGTAAATCAACTTTGTAGTCCATCTCCTACTCGAAGAAGGAAAGGGTAGATGCGAGGAGGGAGAGGGCTCACCTGGGTACCCCTGAGTGGAAATACGGGCATCTGCAGTCTGGAGGAGGCGGTGGTCCGGCAGCACCCCTTCTGGGGATGGGGAGAGCCGGTGCTCAGGACGAGCCGCTGCGGAGGGGGCAAGGAGTGTGCGGGGCGCCAGGGCGAAGGGCGCCGCTCGGAGCGGCCGAAGACGCCCCGAGTGGAGGCGCACGCTCGCGAGACCACGACCTCTGAGATTCGGCACGTGGAGAGCCGCGCGCGGAGGGGGCGGGGGCACGGCAGGGCGTCGGGTGCGACGGGGGAGCAGCGCTCGGCGTTGACGCCAACGCCGAGCAATGCTCCCCCGTCGCACCCGACGCCCTGCCAGTTAAAAGACTGTCAATTGACAGCTTCAGCCGGCAGGGCACTCTCTCCCCCGAGGGGAAACTTGTCGATTGACAGCTTTGACCTCGGGGGAGAGTGCTGGGCCTCCCGGGCGGGTTTCAGGGCAGGTGGTCGGGCGTTGCCAGAGGTGCCCCTGGCCCACGGTGCCCCCAGGGTTTCCAAGGAGGCCAGTTCTCAGAGCACCCCGCACGAGGCCCAGAGGGCCCCAGGGGCTCTCCAACATGGAGTGAAAAGCCGGGGGCACCTGGCCCCAGTGTACAATGGTGGGTCACCAAGGCACACGTCGATCCCGTGGGCTCTGATTCTGCGAGGGAGGGCGTGTTTGCGACCCTTGGCAGGCGATGCAATGGTCCCGTCCACGGTGCAACATCGAAAGCACCTCCCCTTCGTCGATTGACGAGAGAGGCGCCCCCTCCCGACCCTACGAATTTGGACCGGAGTGCTCAAGGTCCAGCCCCAGACCAAAGACACATGCTCGGCACCAGACCAGGCCAAAGCCCCACACGTTTGTCACGTGGCCCAGGGCGAACAGTGGTTTTTGAAAGCTGGTCGAAGGATTCGATAACTCGTGCGAAGTATGCAGATCGTCGGGCCACAACCTTGAGCAAGACGAGCAGTGAGGAGGCAGGCGCCGCCAGTGTGGGTGGATGAACAGCAAGGTGAGGAGCAGGCATCAGCGGCAACGCCAGTGGTGGACAGGCTCGGACGGGGGGATGCTTTGACCCCCCATCGCCCGTGGACGCCGAGAGAGAGGCTCGACAGCACACCTCGCCCACGAGCGGGCGGCCTCGCTGCCGGGGGCCCGTTGCCGCTCTCGCGGCGATGCATCGCCGATGTCAGATCGATGCTTCCCTCCTGCTCTGCCCCCTTCAGGGGTGTATCCCCAACTGGGGTGGTAATTTGGTGGGGGTCTCGAAAGGGATGAGGATGGGGATGGGGGTCGGTTGAACGATACCGAGTCTAGGGCTCTGGTCACGAGTTTTCGCGATGCTGCAATTGCTTGTCAACCTGGATCGCAAGGAAGCGACACTACACGGCCCAGGACAGCGAGACCGCGCTGCCCCCCTCACGTTCCCCCTGAAGGGGGCAGAGCAGGAGGGAGAGCGCCATAGGGTAGCCACCTGCGGCGCCCGATCGGCGGTGCGGAGATCACAAAAAACTACATACCCAGAAATCGCAGGAGCTCCACGCGGACTCCTCGCATCGGCGCTGGAGCCCCTTTGCGGCGCCTTCGGCGCCGCCTCCTGGCGCGCTCCTCGCGCCAGGGATTGGGGCCCAGCGCCGATACAAGAAATCTGCGCGGAGCTCCGAAAGTTTACTTGCTTGCAGTCTTTCCGCTCCGAGCTGCTGCGTTTCGCCTCTCGTGGTCCTGGCTGACCAGGGCTATTCTTGAGGCGGCGGCCGACGGCCTCCACAGGATTCGGGGCTTTCCTGCATGGCGCCCGAGTGCTCGGGCGCAGTCCTCTCTGGAGGGCCCACAAGGACTGCAGTTTTTGATTCCTCTATCCCTGCGACTGGCCCGTGGTCACCCGCCCGGCCCTGCGCCCGCCAGGAGCAGCACGTGCGCGAGTGCTTCAGCACGGAGCTCGACCGCGGAGCGCTGATGTGCGGCGGGAAGGGATCGGAGCAAGGGCCGCCATTGGGGCGTGAAGTTCTTCGCTAGGGGGCCACATGCGAACCCTACCCCTACCCCCCACGACTTCTGAGGGGGAGGGTAGGGTTCACTTTGCTCGAGCGCTCCCGAACGAAGTGAACCCCACCCTCCCCCTCAGAAGTCGTGGGGGGTAGGGGTAGGGTTCGCATGTGGCCCCCTATTCGCGGCTCGCGGTTCCCAATCCTCGTCCTCATCGTCCTCCTCGTCGCTTCTGGGAATTGCGGCGCGGAGGAGGCCACAGCAAGGACCGCCGTGGAGGCTCGGGCGTTGCGCGAAGGGGGCGGGTGCCCAACAGAGGGATCCACCGCCTGCCGAGGTCCCCGAAGATCGGTCCGCCGGGCGGTGGTTATGGGTAACCCCCCCTCGCAGGTTTTTATGTCCCAAGCAACTATTTGCCTTCTGGCGACCCGATGCGACCCAACGTTCGTGCGGCGTGCTGTGCATGCATGTGGCGACGCGAGCCGTACATCGGGCCACGCACGCCGCCTCGCGTGCAAGCACGCGCGGAAGCGTCTGGTATCTGGGCGATCGGAATGTGCACGAAGCAAGGGGTACGAAGATCCGTTGTCGCCGCCGCCGCAGATGTTGCTATTTTGGACAACAGGTCCGCCTTTCCCACCGGCGGCCGCTTTCGGTTCTGGACAGCAGTTGTTGTTGCCCACTTCCTCCGTCTCCATGTCGGGCCTGCCAAAAGGCTTGGTTTGGTACACTGGTTGCGTCGTCCACTCATTACCAGCCTGGAACATATCCCTGTCCCTATGCTGGGCACCTCCTCGTCACGATGCCAATCTTAGGGATTCCCTTATTTTTTGAGGGCGGATCCCTAAGATTGTCGTCGCCTTTTGGCGTGTCAATCTTAGGGATAGGGATACGCTCGAGGCTGGTAAAATCATGGCGGGGCCAATTCGACTCGTTTTCGGCTCCTGTACCGCCGCTGCCCGATCCGAGGCGCGGCCGATCCGACCCGAGGTCGCGGCTCGATGCCAAAGCCGCATCGACGCGGTGGCGGCGTCGGCGCTCGAGGAGGAGGGCCACTGGCGGCTCGATGCATGCCAGTTGTCCGCGGACGGCATGTATGCACCGTACCGCGTCAGCGCCCCTCGAGGCGTCGTCGATCCTCGACCCAAGGATGGTACAGTGCAGAGTTTCCTGGCCCCCAGAGCCGAACAAACTATGCACCGTGCCGCGTTGGAGCGGGGCCTGAACGGAGTCCAGGCACGGTACGGTGCATGGGCGCCGTTCTCGTACATTGGGAACGATCCCCGTTGTCGGACAGCGCGGAACCTGCATGATCGAAGGATGTGCGGATGACAGGAATCAACCTTCGCGACGAGACGACACGACGGAGACTTGCCCTGAGAACGTTTGAAAATTGTTCGCTTTGATTTCGAAAGGGATGCTCCTGATGTCCTTCCATGCTTGTGCATCCTGCGTTCCGTATGCATCTGGGAGCGTCTGAGGCCCCCAAAGAGGGCTTCGATGCTGATTCAAAAGGTGGTATGATGACGAAAAACAGGCAGAAACATACATGTTCGAAGGTCCGCGCGGATTTCCTGGATCCGCGCTGGACCCCCTTTCCTGGCGTGTCAGCGGCGGCGCTAGAGGCGCCAGGGAGAGGGGTCCAGCGCCGATCTGGCAAGGTGATGTTTGTGACGTCTTTGGGGTCTCTCGGTATTGCGACACTTTGGCTGCACGAGTTGTTTGTCTGCTCTCTCCCTCTCTCTCTCTCTCTCTCTCTTCCTCTCTCTCTCTCTCTCGGCTCCCAGGCGGGCCCGGGAGGCCCCAGCGGCAGGGTCGCGTTCCCCCACAGCAAGTGCAAGACGGCCGCGGAGCTCTCGGGCGCGCCCCGAAGGGGGGGGGGGGGGCTCCCCAGACGGCGGAGCCGAGAGCGGGCAGGCGACGAGCAGGGCCGGAAGTGCAGGGATTTGGGGGGAGGAGGGCTTACGTCGGACGCACGCGGGGGTGTCCCAGGGGTCGGGTGGAGGTCGAGGGCTTGGACGTGCTCTCGTGGGGCCTCGGCGGTGTTCCAGCCTCGGGATGCTCTCCAGCAGCTGCGCCTCGTCGAGGGCTTGTTTTTCCGGGGCTGCGCGAGTTGGCCCCGAGGGGTCGCCGGAGACCCGAGCTCCGATCCGAAAGAAGGAGGGCGAGGATCCAAAGGGGGGTCGGACAAAAGGGGGGCGAGGACGATGAGGAGGAGAAGGAGGAGGAGGAGGAGGAGGGCGACGAGGGAGGAGGGGAAGGAGAGGGATTCTGGGAACTCGGGAGGACGCAGCTGGTTGAAGCTCCGCTGCCAGGCCCTCTCTTCGATACGCTGCTGCTCCTCCCAGCGCCAGGAGGCGCCGGGAGAACCTGCCGAGTGCAGTGGATTCGCTGTCCCACGTCCTTTTGTCGGATCCGAGGAGAAGGAGGGCGGGAGGGAGAGTTTGGTTTCTCTGAAGGATAATGAAACTCTCGAGAGGAGCGGGTATCATGTAATTAAGCGCGCAAACGTCAAAGGTCAGCAGATTAAGGTATTGCTCAGCACGTCGGGGCGTGGATTCAGAAGTCATAATCTGATCGCGGCGGGGAGAGGGGTCGAGGGAGAGGGTGGAAACAGACGGGGGGGGTGCGAGCGGGACGAGTGCGGACGAATGTAGGGGAGGGCGAGAGGAGGAGGAAGAGGAGGAGGAGGAGGAGGAGGAGGAGGAGGAGCAGGAGGAGGAGGAGGAGGAGGAGGAAGGAGGAGGAGGAGGAGGAGGAGGAGGAGGGAGGAGGAGGAGGGAGGAGGAGGATGAGGAGGAGGAGGAGAGGAGGAGGAGGAGGAGGAGGAGGAGGAGGAGAGGAGGAGGAGGAGGAGGAGGAGGAGGAGGAGGAAGAAGAAGAAGAAGAAGAATAAGAAGAATAAGAATAATACGAAGAAGAAGAAGAAGACGAAGGCGAAGAAGACGAAGAAGAAGAAGAAGACGAAGAAGAAGAAGAATAACAAGAATAATAAGAAGAAGAAGAATAAGAAGAAGGAGAAGAAGAAGCAGAAGAAGAAGAACAAGAAGAATAATAATAAGAATAAGAAGAAGAAGAAGAAGACGAAGAAGAAGAACAATAAGAAGAAGCAGAATAATAAGAATAAGAAGAAGAATAAGAAGAATAAGAAGAAGAAGAAGAGGAGGAGGAGGAGGAGGAGGAGGAGGAGATGGAGGAGATGGAGGGGGGGAAGGAGAGGAGAGCGAGGAGTAGCAGGAAGAGGAAGCTAGCAGCGAGGAGCAACGGGGAGGAGTAGCTGTGGGAGGAGGAAAGGGGAGAAGGGTGAACAGCAGCAGCAGGAGTGGGAGCAGGATAGAGAGGACGGGGAGGATGCTCACGCATGACGAGGAGGAGGGGGAGGAGGGCGAGGGCCGCTGTGTGGACGGAGGGCGCGGGCCGCTGTAGGTGTCCGTCGATTTTGGGCGGCAATTGAAAGCTAAGGAAAGTGGCCCAGGAAGGTTGAGCTCCTTGCAGGAGCACACGATCACGACGACAGTGCGCGAGCAATTGCCGATGGGCTCGCACGGTAATACGCGCACGTACGCACGTACGTATCATCACGCGTGCCCTCCTTCTGTTCCTCCCCGTGCCTCCCCGTGTCTTGGGTTTACATTGGTCCTCCTCGTGTTTCCATATCCTCCTCCTCCTCCTCCTCCTCCTCCTCCTCCTCCTCCTCCTTCTGCTCCTGCTCCTGCTCCTGCTCCTGAGGCTGCTCCTCATCATCCTCCTCCTCCTCCGCGCCGCCCGCTACAACTTAGTTTCCGCAGCCTCGTGGCCCAGAGTGTAATAGCTCCGTCGAGGCAGTAGCACACGGCTTCTGCTCTTCCTCTTCCCCCTCCTCGTCATTATTCTCAGCCTCCTTTTTCTGATCGGCCCTTTTCCCACCCTGGTGGGCCTATCTCCATCCGCCACCCCCCGCCCTTCCCTGTCCCGCTGGTGCCGCCCCATCCCTCACCATCTTCCCTGCGAGAACCCCCCCCCCCCCGCTCTCCCACCCCCACCCGCGAAAGCTCCAACGGCACAGCTGAGACTGTCCTCGTCCTCCCTCTCCTCCGACGTCTCATGTCTTATTCCGTGGCGTGCGCCCCCCGGGACTCTCGACCCCCCCTCCTCCCAGGGAGAGCTTTCCATCTCCAGTCGTCCTGAGGCCTCCCGGGGGCCGAGAGGTAGCCTCTCCAGAGCCTGAGGGCGGGGGGGAACAGAGACAATCCGTCGCGAGTTGATTGGCGACACCCAGCGCCTCCTCCTGCCCCTCCTCCTCCTCCTCATCCTCCTCTCTCCTCCTCCTCCTCCTCCTCCTCCTCCTCCTCCTCCTCCTCCTCCTCCTCCTCTCCTCTCCCCTCCTCCCCCTCCTCCATCTCCTCCTGTCTCTGCTCCTCCTCTCCCTCATCCTCCTCCTCCTCCTCCTCCTCCTCCTCCTCTCTTCTCCTTCTCATCCTCCTCCTCCCCCTTCCCCTCCTCCTCCTCCTCCTCCTCCTCCTCCTCTTCCTCCTCCTCCTCATCTGAGGGTCCTCCTCTGCCCTCATCGTTGTCAGGATCCCCCTCCCTTTTTGGGGAAACGATGGGGGGGGATAGGCATAGGGCCTAGGGGGGATGCATCGACCCCACATCGCTCATGGATCGCCGGTAGGTGTCTGATAGCCCCACCCAGCCCAAGAGCGTGTGGACTTGCCTTCGGGGGCCCATTGCCGAGCTATCGGCGCCGTTTTGCCGATTCCAGGTCGATGCTACCCCCCCCCTTATGCCAGTCCCCCCCTATCATTGCCCCGCACCGCCCACCGGGACGACGTGAGTTGGCGTACTTACCCTCTCCGGGTGGGGATTGGCGCCACGAGGCCCGAAGGAGACGGTGCGCCCGTGCCCGCCAACGGGGGGAGGGGGCAGACCGGCCAGCGGGGCAGAGATGCTTTGCCAGCACCCGTGCGGGGGTGGGGAGGGCCTTGGTTTGGCCAGGCTCCCTTCTCTGGCATGCGGCTTCTGGCTTCCCTTCACTTGCCAGTCGTGCTCTTTGGCACGCAGCTGCCTTCTTCTCCTCCTCCTCCTCCTCTTCCTCCTCCTCCTCCTCCTCCTCCTCCTCTATCTTCTGCTATTTCACCCCCTCCTCCTCCTCCTCCTCCTCCTCCTCCTCCTCTTCCTCCTCCTCCTCCTCCTCCTCCTCCTCCTCCTCCTCCTCCTCCTCCTCCTCCTCCTCCTCTCAGGGCTCATTCCGATTCTTCCGACTTTATTCGATTCGATCTCGGTGGCTTCCAGTTCCGACTTGATTCGACTTCGGGTTCCGATTTGTGCTCCGATCTCCGAATAGAGGCCCACTGGCCTGTCGATTTCCGCCGACTCGACTTCTCCCGACTCGGCTGCTGATCTCCGCCGATCCGTTTCATGTCGATCGCCGATCCGACTTACAGTCGGCCCTGATCAGTAGGTCGAGCCTCCCAAGTCAAGAGTACCCTTGTGTCCTGTATCTCGCGACCCATGCCTCCTACATTATTTAATCGCTTCGCTCATTCCGCCGGCCCCGAAGCGCTATTCGGGGCCTCTTGGGGCCGTCTTGGGGGCTCCTTGGGGGCTTCTTGGGAGCGTCTTGGGGCTCCTTGGCGGCGTATTGGGCTCCCCTGGGGCCTCTTGGGGGGGGGGGGCTCTTGGGGGCCCCTTGCCGCGGTGCCTCCTACATTATTATGGCATCGTGGCCCTTGGAAGGGGTCACGTGTCCTCGCGCGTCCTGTCCAATCCAGTCCGACTGTATGGAGTCGCTTCCGGGCTCTCCTGCCCTCTCGGGGCCAGCGGCAAAGGTCGGGCACTTCGGCTCAGGCTGCCTCCCGCGTGCCGTCGAGCGCAGGCGCACCTCTCGGAGCGCAGATGCTCTGTTCTGCTCCTCCCCTGCTCCTCCTCCTCCTCGCCATGAGAGTTGTGGGCGACGATCAATGGAGAGGGAGCATGTTGCTAAATCATGTCCACATGTCTAAAAAATGATTCACACATGTCTTGAACATGTTAAACACATAATATGAACAAGTTTAAGTGTATGTTTCATCCACTGATAGGAGTGCTAGGATGTCCATTGCCATGGCATCCACAACATGAAAGAAACGACTCCTGAGGGAAATGGGATTTTTGTTCTATGCTTCGCCACTTTGGGCTCCCTGGGGCCCTCCACGGGACCTGGCACCGCCAGAAAACGCAGCGGGGTGGAGACTTGGCCCCGGGGGAATCTAGAACTTCTCGGAGGTCCGCGCGGACCTCCCAGAGTGCAAATTCTTTACGCTTCGCGTATCCCCACCAGCCCATCTCGCAACAGCAACTCTTGCGAAGCATGCCGACAGTCGTGTTTTTCAGGCTTGTGTCCGCTTGGCCCCGCATGTCTCCCCTGTTCCTCCTTCCTCCCGCCTCCTTGTACATCCTCCTTGTGGGGGGAGCGGGAGAAGGACGAGGCGGAGGAGGAGGGAGAGAAAGCGCTCCTCGTGGTTTGAGTCGTTTGGGGTTTCTCGTCCTGGTGTGAGTCGTTCGGGCCCTTCTTCCTGGTGTGAATCGTTCGGGCTCTTCGTGATGTGAGTCGTTCGGGCTCTTCGTCCTGGTGTGAGTCGTTCGGGCTTCTGGTGGTGTGAGTTGTTCGGGCCCCTCGTCGTCGTGTGAGTCGTTCGGGCCCCTCCTCCTGGTGTGACTCGTTCGGGCTCCTCGTGGTGTGAGTCGTTCGGGGCCCTCGTCGTGGTGTGAGTCGTTTTGGGAGCCTCTTGGAGGCCTTTTGGGGCGTTTTCGGGGCCTCTTGGCGGCCCCACGGGCTTCTAGGAGCGTCGTGGGTGCCTTGGTGGAGCCTCTTCGGGCCTCTTGGGAGCCTCTTGGAGGCGGTTTGGGGCGTCTTGGGGGCCTCTTGGCGGCCCCAGGGGCTTCCAGGAGCGTCTTGGGTGCCTCGGGGGAGCCTCTGGGGGCCTCTTGGGCGCCTCTTGGGGGCATCTTGGGGGCCTCTTGGAGGCCTCTTGGGGCCTCTTGGGGCTCTTTGGGAGGGGTCTGGGAGGAATCTTGGGGCCATCTGTCGGGCGATCGATCACAGATGGGGGGAGCACTTTTCTCCCTCCCCCCGTCGGGGCCAGAATCCTCGTGAGGGGTGTCGAATTTTAGCCCTCCCAGGAGTCGAAAAAGACCCCTCTGACCACCCGCGGGGCGCCCTCTCCAGGCCCAGGGGGAGGGGGTAGGGGGAGGGGGAAGCCCCTCCCCGAAGGGGAAGAAGGGGGTTGAGAACAGAGCGGGCTCTCTAAACCACTCACGCCCAAAGGGCTGGTGGGATTCCGTAATCCTTTGTTTCTCAGTGCGTCCCCTCCGAGCAGCCGTCGGTTTGCGCCGCGGTGACGCGGCGGCGACGGCCCCTGCGCGGGCGTTCGAGGCTCATGCTGCCAGTGGCCCAGAATCGGATGGTGACGAGCGATCTGCGCTGTCGCGGAGCCGCGATCGTTCGAGGTCGACCGATGAGTGCGGCGTCAGAAGCCAGCCTCCGCGGCATCGCGGCGCAAACCGGCTGCCACAATCTCCGCGGGGGCCGTGTCGTGTGCGCAGCCCGCCCGGCGGCAGCCCTGTGCAACCGCCTGCCGACGGACCCCCTGGTGCTCAAGTCCTACACCGAGCGCGCCCTCGCGAGCCTGCTCGAGCGCTGGCGCCTGCTCGACAAGGAGAGCCCGCCCGGCCGAGGCCCTTAAGGGCAGAGGCGGGGGCACGGTCTCACGAGTGAGCGTCGGGCCGGACGCAAGGGGGGGATTGGGAAAGGGGGGGTACGAAATCTGCTGCGTGCAGCTGGTTTCGGCCCCACCGAGGGGCCCATTCCTCGACACGTAGCCGCCTCCGGCGCCGGGAAGGGCGCCGGGAAAATCAGCTGCGCGAGCTGATTCTCCCCCCCCCCCTTTGCTATCCCCCCCCCTCGCCCGGCCCGAGAGCGCCTCGACCGCCAGTCGCCTACTCATCGCCGGCTCGGGCTCGAGGCTCAAGGTTCTCGAGCGTGTTCGTCGGTGCTCGGCGGTCTCCCAGCCTCGGAGTGCTCTCCAGCAGCTGCGCCCCGCCGAGAGCGTGCCGGGGATGCCCGGATCGTCCCGAGCGGCCGCCCAAAGTCCGAGCTCCGAGTCAAAAGCATAAGGAGAAAAAACAGAAACACAGGTACAATAAATCGTCGGTCCCCAGGGGAAGGTGGGAACATGCATGGGAAGTGGGGTGGAAGACGAACACCCAGGAACTTGGGGAAAACATGGGGAATCCTGGGATATCTGTGCCTATTTATTTGCGTGTCCCTGGGCCCCTTTACCAACCTTTGGAGGGGGGTAGGTTCAGGGGCACAGGCCTCGGCCGCCAAAATTGCCCCCTTGTCGCCGAGAGAGGCCCGAGAGGCCAGCCCCCGCCCAGGAGTGCGCCGCTCCGCTATCGGGAGCGCGTCGCCGATCTTCTGGCGCTGCACCGCCGATTCCAGGTCGACGTTCCCCCCCCCGGAGCCAGTCCCCTCGCGTTGCCCCCCCTCAGAAGGCAGGAGCCCTATGAACTCCATCGGTTCGATCTCGAGGGTGTCGATTTGATTCGCCTGCGGATTCCGACCGATGTTCTATCCCGACGTTTTTGTTCTCAGTTTCGGCATCCAGGGGGTTCGCTTCGGCCCCGAGCAGGGGCAACAAGAGCCCGGGAGATGTGTCATAGTTCCCCGTATTCTAAGGTGGGGATCTTGCTATGACTTGACGTCTCCGAGGGAGCACTTCTCATCCCCACCTCCTCCTCCTCCTCCTCCTCGTCCTCCTCGTCTTCCTCACCCATGCTCACTCATACTCAGACTGACGCACCACTCGGACCCACTCATACACTCAGACTCACTCACGTTCAGACTCACTCATCACTCGCGCTCAGACTCGCTCACACTCAGGCTCAGTCATGCTCATACACACTCATACTCAGACTCACTCTCAGACTCACTCACTCCCAGACACACACACACACACACTCAGACTCACTCACACTCAGACTCAAACACTCAGACACGCGTACTCCTCTCATACTCAGACTCAGACTCACTCATACTCAGGCTCACACGTACCATGTAATGATGACTCAGGCGAGGCGCTGGTTTCAGCATTCCCAAGGGCCAAGGGGGAGCGCCAGGGGGTATCTCACGGGCCTGTTCGCGCCCAAAGTGTGGGGATGTCTCAGGCGGTTCGCCCGTTTGCGTGCTCAACATCTTTTGTGTTCGGAACAGTTTGTGAAGTTGTCGCAGGCGATGCGCTGCGCTGGTTTCAGCACCCCCCAGGGGCAGGGGGCGCCACGGGGTGTCTCACGGGCTCGCTTGCGCCCAGATGTATGGAATGTCTCAGGCGGTTTGCCCATTTGCGTGCTCAACATCTTTGGCTTTCGGAGCGGTTTGTGAGGATGTCTCAGGCGGCTTGCCTGTTTCTGCACCCCCAGTCCTTTTCGTTCGTGGTCCAATGCTCACCGCCTGCACTCCAAGGAGGAGCTGCGAGGGGTGGGGACGCTCCAGGGTTCGCGTCCAGATTGCAGGGATGTCTGAAACGGCATGTTTGTTTGTGTTTCCCAGACGTATCTATCTTTGTGGTTCAGTGCTCATCGCGATATGGCAGGCGCGGCGTTGTTGCACCCCCAGGGGAGCCGCCAAGGGTAGGAGCACTCCAGGCTTCGCGTCCAGATTGTGGGGATCTCTGCGACGGTGTGCCTGTTTCTGCCCCCCCCGGACTTTCTCTTGTGGTGGTCCAGTGCTCACCGTGGCATAGCAGGCGTGACGTTTGGGCACCCCACGGCGGAGCCGCCAGGGGGTGGGGACACTTCAGGATTCGTGCTCACGTTGGGGGGATGTCTCAGGCGGCTCGCCTGTTTCTGCCCCCTGCCCCCCCAGACTTTCTCTTTGGACGAGTTCGCTCTTCACGCACTCACTCACTCACTCACTCATTCACTCACTCCTCTCCTTATTCGTTCCCCCACTCGGACGCACTCATCCGAGGAACTGGTGTGTTCAATCTCGGCTTTTGCCTTGTCGATTTCGGTTGGCCTCTCGGGTGCGTGAACGAGGCCCTTCTCTCCTCTTCCTCCTCATCCTCCCTCCTCCACGGGCGGGAGGAGTTCGGTGAGGTTGGCGGCTTGTGCCATCGGGCCCACGCGTGGGCCATCCACGAGCCGAGGCGATTGCAGGCCAGTCGCAGGTTGTCCCTGCATGGTGCACTTGCTCGGAAACTGGAGCATATACATTACCACTGGCGGGCTCTCCTTCAGTCCAAGGACTTTTTGAGGGTCGGTGACGACGTCGGGGTGGTGTGGTGTATACGTTTCCCCCGTTTCCCCAGGGAAACAACGAAACATGTATACACCAGGACCCCATATACACCAGGATCCGCTTTCTGGTGAGAACTTCAGCGCAGGGCCGGAAAATGCGTCGGTGTATAGAGTTCGGTTTCCTATTTGCCTTCATCTCGTGCTGGCATGCTTCTGGTGCATCTCGCCGACGCCTTCCGCGCGTCAATGGTGCTCTTGTCTTATCTCCTCCACGCCCTTGTGTTAAGTCGGGCCGGTTCCTCTACAGGGGGAGTATTCAAAAATAGTCCGGGAACTATTTTTGATTATTTTCGAGCATTTGGGGAGCATTTTCTGAGTTTTTTAATCTTCTGCCCAAAATCCCCCTGTAGGGGGACACGCCCGACCTAAGCTTAGTGGCCGAGTGGCAGACACGCGAGGGAAAGGGCAGTGCTTTGACAAAGAGAGGTGCCCACAGGACCCTCCTCGGGTGTGAATCTTCGCGCACGTGCATGCCAGCCTCAGACCAGGTCTATTACCCCAGGGCGTCGCGTCGCTCCCTTGCTGAGCGATCTGGAGACTCTGCGACCTGACCTTGTCGCCGAGCTCCCCGAAGCGCCCAGCGTAGACTGTAGCCTTCTCGTGCACGGTCCGGCGACTCCTTCTGGTGATCCTCAGGACGTGTGTTGGCCCAATGTGTGTGTGTGTGTGGATGTTACCCCGCTCGGCCGGCGTCGACGAACCGTCGGACCGGCACACGTTGGCGTGAACCCGCGTTCCGAGGATCGGCAATTCTTGCGCGGACGAGCTCCTGGAGACCTCAGAGGAGCCTGGCATCGCTCGGGCGTGTGTATTTTTTCTCGGCGAGGACACTTGAGGAACATCCTGGATCATCGAGCAAAAAAACCACGCACGAAACCGACAAATCCGCTGGAAATGGACGTCCGAGCGACGGCAAGGGAGGGGCCTCCCGCTTGGGCCCCCCGACCTCTGGCGGGTCGGGAGGGGGCCGCGGGCGGCCCGGAAGCCCGGACGGGGCGCGCCCCTCGGCCTCGCAGTGCCCCGTGCGGGGTGCCCGCTGCAGAAGGGCCTCTTGGCACCGCTCGGACGTGTGCCTTTTTTCTCGGCGGGGACCACCGAAGAGCATCTTTGATCACTTGGCGAAAAATGCACGCACGACATCGAAACATGCACGGGGAGTGGACGTCCGAGCGATGGCGAGGCAGGGCCTGGGAGGGTCACCCCGCGCGCTCCAGGGAGCCTGTCGCGGGGCCCCGCAGAGGAGCCGGCCGCGGTCGGACCGAGCTACGGGCACAAGAGCGGAATCGCTCCGGGGAGGGTGCCCCCCAGTGTTCTTCGTGCTCGTTGGAGGTTGTGGGGCACCCTGGGGGCGGGCGCCTTTGGATGTTCTGTTGGCTCTGGCCAACGCAGGGCCCCATGCTCTCGAGGGATGCGTCTCTGGCGTAGGTCCCACTGCACATCGTCGTGGTGTCGGACGCCTCCTCCCTGCTTGGGCCCGACTCCGCGCTTCCCCTCCTCCTCCTCCTCCTCCTCCTCCTGCTCCTCCTCCTCCTCCTCCTCCTCCTCCTGCTCCTCCTCCTCCTCCTCCTGCTCCTCCTCCTCCTCCTCCTCCTCCTCCTCCTCCTCCTCCTCCTCCTCTCGGATCACCCCTTCCCGGCGATGCCGCGTCGGAGCGATGCCGAGCCCGGGCCGAGGCCTGCCGCCAGAGCCGCGCGCGAGGAGATCGCGCACAGCGTGCGCCGCAGGGCCACCCACCAAACCACCCCAACCCAACCCGAAGGCCTCAATTTGCCCTCCATTTCCAGTTGGGCGGGGTCGGGGAACACTGAAAAAACACATGTGGAACCCGTACCCCCCCCAACCCGAAATTGGGGTCTTCGGGTTGGGTTGGGGTGGTCTGGTAGGTAGTCACGCGCGCAGGGCCCGGCCCTGCCACTTACGGTGCTAGCCGGGTGGGGCACGCGCTTCTGGCGGCGCCAGGCGGGCCCTCTGAGGCAGCACACCGGCATGTCGGAGCTGCGTCCGCCGCCGCTCCGGGGGGAGAAGTTACCGATGCCGATACCCTTGCCTCGCTTTCGCCCTTTTGGGCCTCATAGGAGGCCCTCGTCGCCGCCGCTGCATTTGCCTCGATGCTCTGGCGAGAAACCAGAGAGGTCCGGGGGGTACCTTATGGTTTCCCACTTCCCTGCATGTCCTTGTTTTCCTCCTCGTCTTCCGTCTCCTCTCCTCTTTCTTCTCTCGGATATCCCTTCCCTTCCACCCACACGCATTGATTCCCCTGCCCCAGGCCAGACGACCTCACACAATTCCCTACTCCTACTCGACTGGTAGTACCATCCCCACTTCTTCGCCCCTGGCAGACGTCACCTTGCATGTTGTCTTTCTCGTGCTGCCACTGCTCGCCCGCAGGAAGGGCGGCTCCCGGACAACTTCAAGAAGTCCGTCATCTCGCCCGAGAAGAAATTCTCGGACCTGTCGGAGCTGAACCACAGCTCCATCCGCGGATATGCGGTCGAGATCCTCGAGGGAATCGCGGCAGAGAAGGACAGCTCGACCGAACGTTCATGCGCAAGGTGTGCAGTCGGATCTTGGCGGTCAATTCAGGCAATCTAGTACAATGTTTGCCCGTCTGGATGCAGCAAGCAGGCGTGGTGGGTCGTTCAGGGGAGCAGTCAACACGATATTGAACACCGTTCCATTGAATGTGTCCCTCTGCGCACACTCCGGGCCCGCGTAGTGAGTTCTTTGAGTTCGGTCGCGTCCCCAAGATGTTGCGATGTTGCTGCCCACGTCCAGACGTCCAGCGGCTCTGAACAACTCCCTAGGCGTAGGCCAGATCCCGCCCACTGGCGGCGTTGAAGTACTGCATCTTGTTCATACAGTGCCGTTTTTTATACATGCTCCGCGTGCGGATCATGTATTAAACATGCAGGGATTCAGCATTAAAAACAACGATGAGTTCATGCCTAAATTTATTCCTAAATGAATCATGTATTAAAAATCCGATCTAAACAATCCCATGTATTCAAAAACTGCCTTGTACGACGCTGGCGATGTAGACCCCGACTCTGCGCACGGCTCCCTCCTGCCGTCCGCTCCAGGGGCCGAGGCCCGCCCCGCGCCCGTGGCCCCTCGCTGCCGCAGCAGCGCGCTTGTTGGCTCCCTGCCCGCGCCGCTGCCCCCGTCTCGGAGTGCCTGGCCGGTGCCCGGGCCGGGCGACTGCACGGGTTTAGGCCTCATAGACGTCTGGACGCCCGAAATCGGTACGGGAAAAATTGGCGCGCAGAGCGCACCAGGGGCGGTGCCGGAGGCGCCGCGGGGGGGGGGTGCCCAGCGCGGATCCAAGAGATCCGCGCGGAGCGCCAAAAGTTTATGCTTATGGCGTTTTTTCTTCTTCGACGGGGGTAAGGTCGCGGGTTTGGACGCCCGAAATGGGCACGGAAAAAATGGGCGCAATGCCCAACAACAAGTCTTGTCCCAAACCAACAGCGGCCGCTGTTGGGCAGGCGGCCTTCAGTCTCGAATGGACACAGGCCGCGGCGGCGTGGACAGCGAATCCTGTTCAAAATGAACGGGAACTGCTGTTGGGCATTGTGCCCATTCTTTCCGTACCTATTTCGGGCGTCCAGATAGATGGGGTCGGAGTAGTAGATGGGGTCGGAGGATGGCTCCGCGTCGCCGATGCATCGCCGCTGCGGCTCGATGCGGGGCCCGGTGTGCTTCACGCCGACGCCGCTGATGAATCGAAGGCGTCGACGAGGCATTGCCTGTGTATCGCCGATGCATCGCCGATACGTCGCCGATGCAATGCCGATGTATCGGCGATGCGGCGCGATCCTCCGACCCCATCGACTCCGACCCCATCCAGGAGGCCTCTGACGAGGGGGGTCTTTCCGTCCAGGGGCGCGCGGCGCCGCGCCCGTGCTGCCCAGGGGTGCGCGCGTGCGGGCGCTCGAGACCACGCCGCCAGCCCGGAACGGGCCGAGATCGAGTGACCTTCTGGCGGGTGCCAATTGGTCAAGCAGTGGCGAAGCGTCCCGGCTCACCTATAGCCCTACCAAACACTGTCTTACGAACCTTTTGCGGTTCCCACGGAGTGTTCTTAGAACATTGTTTCTGTTCTTGGAACATTTGTGGGTTCTAAGAACATTTCGTGGTAGGACTATAGAAATGCCAGGACGGTCGGTCCCTGCTCAAAAGGGGGGGGGGAAGACCGGGCCCCAAAAGGGCCCTCGAGGGCCCCTTGTGGAGCCAGTTGGTGCCCAGACGGGGCCCTGAAGGTCCCCTTGATGGCCCTTTGCCTCACCACCCATTGGGGCCACCCCCTATTTAATCGAGCAGAGACGAAGCGTCCTGGCTTGCCTGTAGGCCCACTAAAGAATGTTCTAAGAACATTTGGTGGTCTGCACGAGAACTGCTTAGAACATTTCTGGCCGAGACTATTTTGTTTTAACGCATCGGCCCTATGTTCTAAGAGCACTGCTTTTGTCCTTAGAACATTTTCGGGGTTCTAAGAACATTTCATTGTAGGCCTAAAGGAATGCCGGGACGGTCGGTCCCTACTCAACATTACCACCCGCCCGAGCGACTTGCGCTGTCGAAGAGCCGCGATGTTTGAAGGCGGAACGGTCCATGCGGGGTCAGAGAACCAGCGCGCACGTCTTCACGCCGCGGGCCTGCTTCTGGGGAACTAGCCGGAGGGACACCGCCCGGCTCTGCAGCCCCGTCTGCGTCCACCTGGGCCTCCCACATGGGGTCGCAGGAGATGTCTCCTCTTCCTCCTCCTCCTCCTCCTCCTTTCTCCTCCTCCTCCTTTCTCCCTCCACCTCCTTGTTCTTTCCTCCTCCTGCCTCCTCCTTTCTCCTCCTACTCCTCCTTGTTCCTCCTCCTCCTCCTTCCTCCTTCTCATCTTTCCTCCTGTCTCCTTTCTCCGCTTCCTCCTCCTCCGCCTCCTCCTCCTCCTCCTACTGGGGTCTGAGGAGCCCGCCGCAGTGTCGATGCATCGGCGATGTGGCTCGGTGCGGAGCCCAGTTTTCTCAGCGCTGGCGTCGCATAGGTGCACTGGCGATGCGGCGAGATCCTCCGACCCCATCCACTGGGACCCAACCTGTCAGGGGTTCGACCATGGACCCCTCGTGAAACGCGAGCAGTTCGCTTTCACGCCGACGACCGCGGACGGCCGCGGGGAAGGCGCCGAAGGCGGCGGCAAACGGCCGAGGACCGCCGGGAGACCGCGGCAGAACGCCCGAGGCAGATGGGCAGCAAGAGGTCCATGGTCAGACACGTGGCGTTCGCTGTGCGTCGCAGGTCGGGAGGCCTCTATAGTCCAGGCGGCCTTCGCCCCGCGGGGGTCGGTCTCCCCCGCGCTGTGCCGGTCTGCGCTGCCGGCTCGAGCCGTTTGGGCCCATCGGGATCGGGATTGCTGGCGTTGCGCGCGGCCCTTCCGCGTCGGATCTCACTTGGTCGGCCCTGACCGGGCGCTGGCAGGGACGCCCCCCCGATTAGGATGCAGCTCTTGGGAGGTTGAACTCTGAGTCGGCGTCTGTGTTGCCTTGGTCGCGAGCTGGCCTAATCCGGCTTGATCCCGCTTGCTCCGGCTGAATCCCAGGCTGAGTTTGGCCCAGTCCGGCCCCGTGGATTCCTGTTTTGGCCCAGTTGCCCTCCGCCGCTCCGACGAAGACCTCCCAGGAGCTGCCCTCGAACCCCCGCCCCCCCAGGCGCCCGCACGTCCGCAGAGGGCTCGTGGCCGCCGCCACCCCGCAGGATCCCAGGCGCCGCGAGAGAGAAGCACGACGGAGGAGGAGGAGGAGGAGGAGGAGGAGGAGGAGGAGGAGAGGAGGAGGAGGAGGGGAGGAGGAGGGTAGGAGGAGGGGGAGGGGGAGGGGGAAGGAGGAGGAGGAGGAGGAGGAGGAGGAGCAGAGGAGAAGAGGAGGAGAAGGAGGAGGAGGAGGAGGAGGAGGAGGAGGAGTCCCAGGCGCCGCGAGAGAGAAGCACGGCGGGGCCCATGCTGCTGCACGGCCTCTGCTTCCCTGGGGCCTGCGCCCTGGGCCCCCCGGGGGCCCACCAGGGCACCGGCGCGCGGGATGAGAGGCCGCTCGCTGGGAGAGAGGAGGGGCGCAGGGCGGCGGGGCCCTCGCCGCTAGGAGAGGCGCGTCGTCGCGAGGAGGCCAGCCAGCCCTGCATGGCCAGGGCCATGCGCTGCCCCCTGGGGTGGTGTACAGATGGCCTCGTCGAGGCCAGGCGGGCGTGCGTGCATGCCTCAGGATATACAGATGCGTCCACACACCGTGTGCAGTATAGTATTCATGTGTGTATATCTATATATTTATGTGTGTGTCTACTCCCCACTGGCCGCAATTGTGAAGCACCCCGCAATTGCGGATAAGAGTGAGGGGACGGGCGCGGGCTGGGCCGCGGGTGGGTCGCCGTGGGGATCGCGGGGGGTCGCGTGCGGGTCGCGCGCGAGGACGACGACATCACAGCAACAACAACAACAGCAGCAGCAGCAGCAACAACAGCAACAACGATCATTCTCAGACTGTTCGCTCTTATTTGCTTGCGTGTCATCGCGATCTGGGCCCCCAGGGGTGCGAAAACCAAAGCCTCGCCCGAGGCATCCTCAACATCTGCTTCGAAAGCGGGGGATGTCGGGTGGTGAAACAGGCAAGCCGTTCGAGACATCCCCTCAATCTGGGCGCGAACGGGCCCGTGCAATACCCCCTGGCGGCTCCCCTTGGGGGTGCGAAAACCACTGCTTCGCTCGAGACATCCTCAAAATCTGCTCTGAAAGCGGAGGATGCCGGGTGGTGAAACAGGCAAGCCGCTCGAGACATTCCCGCAATTTGGGCGCGAACGGAGGAGTACAGTGCCCTTAGGCGCCCCCCCCCCTGGAGTGCTGAAACCAGCGCCTGGCCCGATACCTCCTCAGAATCTGGTCCGTCATCCTCCTCATCAGCATCAGCATCAGCATCAGCATGATCAGCAGCATCATCGTCCTCCTCCTCCTCCTCCTCCTCATCATCATCATCATCATCATCATCAGCATCATCATCATCATCATCATCATCATCATCATCATCATCGTCATCGTCATCGTCATCATTGTCATTGTCATTGTCATTGTCATCGTCATTGTCATCGTCATCGTCATCGTCATTGTCATCACCATCTTCATCACCATCATACCATAGACGAAGTAGTGACCCTGAGCGTGACTCTGGGAGAGGAGTTTTAGGAGGAGGAGGAGGAGGAGGAGGAGGAGGATGAGGAGGAGGAGGAGGAGGAGAGGAGTATAAGGAGAAGGAGAGAAGGAGGAGGGAGGATGATGAGGTGAGGAAGAGGGAGGAGGAGGAGGACGGAGGAGGACGGAGGAGGAGGAGGGAGGAGGAGGAGGAGGATGAGGAGGAGGAGAGGAGGAGGAGAAGGAGGAGATGGAATGAGGAGGAGGCGGAGGAGGAGGAGGAGGACGGGAGGGAGGAGGAGAGAGAGAGACGAGGAGGGAGGACGAGGAGGACGAGGAGGACGAGGAGTAGGAGGAGTAGGAGGAGGAGGAGGAGGAGAAATGGGAGGGAGGGGAGGAGGAGGCGGAGGAGGAGGAGGAGGAGGGAGGGAGGGAGAGGGGAGGAGAACACGGAGAGGGAGGGAGAGGAGAGGAGAGGAGGAGGAGGAGAGGAGCGGAGAGGGAGAGGAGGAGGAGAGGAGGAGGGGAAGGAGGAGGAGAAGGAGGTAAAAGGAGGAGGGGGAGGAGAGAAGAGGAGTAGGCGGAGGAGGAGGAGGGAGGTGTGAGTGGAAGGAGTCGGCGCGGCCAGAGTAACAACAAGAACCTCATCTTTTGGATATGGGGCAACGCAATCTCTCAGGGGGGCGCTCCTGCCGACGCGCCCAGCCGCGCAGAAATAGGGCGCCATGCCGCAGCAGCTCCCGAAGCCCGAGCACCTGGCGCGGCGCAGCCGCGGCCGGAACAGGCGCCCCGCGAGGCCGTCCCGCCCGCCGTGCCTTCTGCGCGGTCGGGGCCCAGTTCAAACTCCTCCTCCTCGTCCTCCTCCTCCTTCTCCACCTCCTCCTCCTCCGCCTCCTCCTCCTCCTCCTCCTCCGCCTCCGCCACCGCCTCCGCCTCCGCATCCTCCTCCTCCGTCTCCTCCTCTTCCTTCTTTTCCTCCTCCTCCTCCTCCTCCTCCTCCGCCTCCGCCTCCTTATCCTTCTCCTCTTCCTCCTCCTCCTCCTCCTGTTCCTCTGCCTCCGCCTTCGCCCCTGCCTCCGCCTCTTCCTCCGCCTCCTCCTCCTCCTCAGCCTCCCCCTCCTCCTCATCCTCCTCCTCCTCCTCCTCCTCCGCCTCTTCTTCTTCATTCTCTCCTCCTCCTCCTCCTCCTCCTCCGCCTCGCCTTCCTCCAACCCCTCCTCCTCCTCCTCCTCCTCCTCCTCCTCCTCCTCCTCCTCCTCCTCCTCTTCCGTAGCCATTTTGGCTCAAGGCTCATGCTTTTGCGGGCTGAGCCCGTATTGGCATTCACGGATACCGCTAGTCCGCGGCAGTGCCAGAGCGCTTGCGCTCGACAGCTTTTCGCCTACACCGAGGGGTTGGGCTCCCTCATCAGTTTTGACGCCACGGCCAGGCTGCCCTCTGGTCCGTGGCACTCGCCGCTCGTCCCTGCGATATCGACGCCACGATGGCCCCGACACGCAAGGAGAATGCTTCGCCATGGTACTGCAAGTGGTGCAGGCACGACGTCACGAATCAGCCGTGGTTCAATGCCTCTACCCTTGTCTACTGTAAGAAGTGCGGCCTGCACAAGAGCAGCTGTTTCAAGGAAAACAAAGCAGCGTCGCAGCCCAGTGTCTCGGCCAAGCAGCAGTCGCTCGCGGCCAAGGTCAAGGAGCTCGAGGCGCAGCTCACCAAGCTCCGAGAGCATCCCCCTGGGCATGGGCCAGCGACTACGGGTACAGGTGCGAGCCCACCATGGGCTGCTGCGCCAGGGGATGCCGACACCGCCAAGCGGAATCGGATCAAGATGCTGGATCAGTTGCTTCGTGTCACTACTGACCCTGCTGATGCTGATACTGTGGCCAAATGGCGCGAAGAGCGGGCGAGGTTGGACGCCGAGCTCTTTCAAGATAGGCCCATCGAGCATCAGGCCAGGTCTTTGGCGTCAAGACTGTCTTCCGCCCGATCGCGACATGCTACCATCCAGGCCACCCGTGACGAGCAGCAGAAGAAGATTGACGAGCTCACCCGCGGCCTGGCCGACACGGACTCCAAGCTGCAAGAGGCCGCGGCGGAGGTCCTCCGCCTGGAGCAGCAGACCCGCACCGCCATGTCGCGAGTCCAGCCGCCCGAGGGCACGCAGCCACCGACGCTTGCGGACTTGCTGCCCACCTTCGCAGTCAGTGTGGAGCAGCTGGGCAAAGTTGCAACAGGCCTCGGTCTCGGCGCTGACATGGTCAAGGAGCTGCAAGCTATGGCAGACAGCTGCAGAGTTTGCCTCAGGCCAAGCCGCCTGAACCTGCACCTGCTCATGCTGATGGTGATGAAGCTAGTGCTGAACCACCTGGCATCGAGATGTCTGAGCAGGAGTACCGTGAGACGCTGGGTGCAGCAGGGGTCCACGTCGAAGAGAGCGACACCCCCGACATCGTGCGCGAGAAGTTCAAGCGTCTTCAGCAGAGCTACTTGGACACTGTGGCCAAGAAGGCCAAGACGTCTGCGTGAACGTGCTCGGCCTGATATGCTGTTGCTTTGGTTCTTTGTCACCATGGCTAGCTCTACATCAGCGCAACATGTTGAGAGTGCGCCTCCGTCATCTTCGACAGCGGCGAGCATCTCGGGCAGGGGGGAGAGGGATTCAGCCCCTCATCGTCACACCTCCCTGCCCACAACGGCTTCCAGGGCCATGACCTCGGCTGGGACTACGGCGCCTACATTATTTCCCCCACTGGCCCGCTCCTCGGGGTGGGGGGCAGCTCCGACCTTGACTGCGGCTCCGCCTACGTCGGTTGCGCCTGCAGCTGGGTCTTTGGCGTCCACGGCATCACAGAGGGCTACTCCGCTTACGCCTACGCGGTTGGCCCCTGGCAGCACGCACTGCTCACCGACCTCACCTTCGGGGAGCGGCGGCAGAGGGCACCGACCGTCTTCGGACGGCACGCACCGCTCACCGCCCTTGCCCCCGGAGAATCCAGGCGGCAGAGGGCGCCGACTGCTAGGGGCGTCCTCGGGCCAGAGTGGCCCAGTGCGTACTACCTTGGGTGATGAGTATGACTTCTTTCAGGGCGTCGAGCCTGATATGGAAGCAGATCTGTGTGAAGGCGCATTTCAGGATGCGCCATCTTCGCCCCCACCTTCTTCCCGATTACGCTTCGAGAAATCATGTCAAGAACGCGCTGCACCTACCTCGCCTTTGCCGCCAGAGCGCACGGAGGCGAATGCGCAGCCAATGCATGCAGAATCTCAGCCGCAGCTCAAAGGCCTCATCACAACGGTGAACGCTACGAGCTACGGCCCTCTCTTTGACTTTTTGGCTACTTATCGGAGTATTATCTTGCTGGCACAGGAGTTGAGGATTACCGAACCTAGGCTTGGCGAGTTTCAGGCCAGGGCCTTGGACGCTGGATGGCATGGGCGATGGGCCCCGTCGCCCTCTACGGGTGACTCAGCTACGTCCAACTTTGGAGGGGTCGCTGTACTCGTGCCGACGTACATTATGGTCACGGCCCCACCTGATGACGGGCACATTATCTATCCAGGACGAGCAGTCTGTGCACAGATTAATTGGGGAGTGGCTGGCGGTATCATAGTCGCCAGTGTTTATCTTGTCACGTCCATTGGCATCTCGGGCGAAAACATTGAGGTGTTGTGGGCCTTGGCCCAGAGAGTGGCAGCATGGAACTCACGGGGCCTCGACTGGATCCTAGGCGGCGACCGGAACGCCGACATCGATGCGCCTAATGTTCGCAACTGGGTCGAGACCATGGCAGCCATCCACTATGTGCCCGACCAGCACACCTGCATCACCGATGAGGGCAAGAGCACCATAGACTATGTTGTTGTCTGTGCCAATTTAGCGTCTCGCATCAAGGGCAAGCCAGAGGTCCAGTATGACTCCACGGTCGCGCCGCCGCCGCACTTCCCTGTGGAGCTGCAGCTCATGGGCGAGGATCGCCCCACGTGGTGCCGTGTCCCTGTGGAGCCGCGACCTTTTGCGGTGGTGCCGCCAGTTGGCTGTGCCAGGCATCCCTACCCGTGGCATATGCTCCAGACAGAGTTCCAACGGGTCAGCAGTGTCGACGACCTGAGCTCGCTCTGGGACTCTGTGCTGCGAGGGGTGGACTACGAGCTGGCAGGGCGTTACGACTGCGTGGGCGCCAAGGCCATGCAGTACATCGGACGCGAGGGGCCGCCGCAGTTCAAGTGGCAGCACCTGTCATGGCAGCCGCCGCGCAGGCGTACCTACAAGGAGCCGACTGTGCTGGCCTGGGCCACGGCGAAGCGCTGGCCCAGCACCTCGTGGCCGAGAAGAAGCGGCTTGTGAGGTACATCGAGCGCCTCAAGCTGTGTGCCGCCGTTTGCGCCATCACGCCGCTGCAGTACACCAAGGTCGTCGTGGCCTTCAATGAAGTGGCTGCCTTTTATGGACGTGTGGCTCGGTCAGTGCAGGTGTTGTGTGTTTTGGATGTTGCCTTCGCAGGTTTCTTTCGGCGAGGGCTGACTGGCTTGGTCGAGGCTGACTTTGAGGACGTAGCCAATGCCATCATTGCCAGAGCTGATTCTCATTTGAGAACGGCGCAAAGAGCGTCGGAGAGGGCTTGGCGGCAGTGGGCCAAAGAAGCCTTCTTGGGAGGAGCATCTCGGGCGCATTCGTCCTCCAAGGTTCGGGCTCGACAGGAGGTGCTCGCCTACTCCCCTGACGCTCAGCCATACCAGATGGCCGACCGTACGCTCGACAAGTGGAGGGACGTTTGGACGTACCACGGTGCATGCCCTCTGCCGCTGCCTGTCGGTCATGCTCAGTGGCCTTTGCTTCCGCCCTTGTCTGCATCGCAGGTGCGTGGAGCCACCAGAAGCTTTCCATTGAAGACGGCCCCGGGCCAGGCGAGGATCGCGCCACGCACGCTCGATGTGCTGTCCGACCAGGCCTTGCAGAGCCTGGCTGACATGTTCATGCAGTTTGAGAGTTGGCTGGCCTGGCCTACGGACAGGCTCTACAGCGAGCTTGTTCGCCTGCCCAAGCCTGACGGGGACACTAGGTTGATCGTCCTCAGCCATACTTTCGTCAGGTTGTGGGGAAAGCTTCGTCGGCCGCTTTCATCGGAGTGGCAAGAGGCTCACAGTTGCGAACATATGTGGGGGCCCAGGGCTGGGCAGACTTCGACCGATTCAGCCTTCGACCACAACCTGAGCCAGGAGATAGGAGAACTTTTAGGTGAGCACACATGCACCATTCTCTTGGACATGACCAAGTGCTTCGATATGGTCAGTCACAGTGCACTTCTCCGAGAAGCCAGAGAGCTCGGGTACCCGCTGAGGCTCCTGTGGTTGCTCCTGGGCTCCTACCGCCAGCCGAGAAGGATCAAGTGTTGTGGGTCCGTATCCAGGCCCTTGGTGGCCCATCAGGGTATTCTTGCGGGCTGCACGCACGCCACGTATCTTTTATATCTCCTCACGTACCGAGCGGTCCAGCGCACGGCCAGTATTGCACCTACTATCACGCCACGCACGCTCATGGACGATGTGGGCCTGCAGTACGTGTCGCCCGTATTGAGGGAGGTGTCCAACCTGGCCCGAGCGGCCAAGGCGCGCACGGCTGATGCAGGAGATCTCGGGATGGCCCTGAAGCCGCCGAAGTCTGGATGTATCCCTGGGACCCAAAAGGTTTGGGGGCAGCTCAAGAGGCACCTGGGAACCTTGAAGATACCGTACAGGGCCCACATGAGGAATCTGGGACACGAGCTCACAGGACCTCGAGTTCTTCGGCATATGGAGAAGCGTAGGCTGGTGCAGTTTCGTGAGCGCAAGCATCGTTTTCGCATGTTGAAGTCCGCCGTGGGGCGGAGTGCTACCAGCCTGTGGCGCACGGGCGCCCTTCCATCAGTGGCGCATGGCGGTGCAGTTGCTGGAGTTAGTGACAGCGCCCTTCGTGAGTTGCGACATTGTGCTGCGGTCCTAAATGGTGCTCCAGGTAAGACGATGGTTGGGGTAACAGCGTATCTTATATCTCATCGGGATGAATGTTATGACCCCATATATAACGCCACCACGGACATTGTGCTCAAATACGCTTCCTGGATCTGGGACGGGCGTGTGCAACCTAGCAGACTTCAGGAGGCTTGGGTATGTCTGGGTGCTAAGTTTGAGAGTTCACCTTCCTGGTCTAAGGCGCGAGGGCCCCTCGGGGCCACTTGGCTTACTTTGAGGCGCATCTCCTGGACTATGTCGTCAGAGCACATCCTGGTCGACGATTTGGGAAATAGTTTTGGCTTATATCGTATGTGTCCAGCAGACCTGCGAGTGTTCCTGCATCAGGGCATCCAGCGCTGGCAGCACCATAGGTTGCAGCAGCATTTTTACACCGAGCAGGCGGATGTGTGGCATCGTGCGCTACGCCACTCGCTCGCCAAGGTAAAGTGTCACAGGCGCCTCGGAGCGCTGCAGGCTTTGTGGGCTGACAATCTTCCCATCCCACCGCGTCGGGACATGAAGCACGGGAGGCCCATCAGGCCTTGTCAGGCCTGTGGCAAGGCTATCGACTCCTGTTGGGGTCATATATTTTACGACTGCCCGCCGCTCCTCGAAGGGGACCCCGACCAGGAATATTATGAGTTTCCAGAACAGTTTCAGGAGGTTCGAGACATGCTTCAGGCGTCTGGGCAGCTGCTGGGGTGCACCGACTGGGACCAGAGATACCTGGTCTATGGGGTTCCTGAGCCTGTCGCTGTGCCGCACTACACTACGGTCTCCAATGAGGTTTTTGAGTGGGGAGATGTCTCAGGCTCCTGGGGGCCTACATCCTATACTGATGGTTCGGGGTTCTCGGCCAGCATTCCTGAAGTACGTAGGTGTGGTTGGTCGGTCTGCCAGTTGGACCCCGTCACGTGGCTCCCCGCCAGAGCTGTATATGGGCCCTTGCCCTACTATGTGCAGACGGTAGGCCGTGCTGAGCGCTATGCCATCAAGATGGGACTTCAGAAGCATCCAGGGCATGAGGCTTTCATTTCGGATCTGAAATCGCTCGTGGAGGAGGGCACGTCCTGGGACCAGAAGCTCGAGTTTGGCAAAGCGAAGCACGCCCGAGTCTGGAGAGACATTTTTTCGGCTGCCAGAGCACGCGATCCACGTCTGCCACCAGTGCGGTTTCAGTGGACTCCAGCTCACAGGAAGCTGGAGGACATCATCGAGTCGGCCACGCCAGACGAGCTGGAGGCCTTCGTCGGCAATGCCTGGGCCGACTTCTTCGCGAAGTGCGGCAGCGCTGCACACATGGTGTCTAAAACAATGGCTGACAGTTTGGCCGCTGCGTTGAAGCAGCACAAGCAGGTCTTGCACTATGTGTCTTGGGCGGCTTTCCAGGTGGTTCAGTTTCGGAAGTGGGGAACGGATCCTATCGTGGAGCGGGGCCCAGAGCTTGCCCAGGTGCCCAAGCGTGTGGTCTTCGAGAGGCCCCAGGACCACGAGTTGCTTTTCTGCCAGAGGTTGTCTGAGTATCGGTGTCGACGGTGCAATCGAGTCGCTCGAAGTGCGAGTACCCTCCATACTCTTCGCTCGGGAGCTGATCGGGCGTGTGCTCCCTCGCCTCTGGTCCAGAGCGTTGCCGAGGACTTCTTCCAGCGGAGTTCTGAGGCGTGGCTTAGTGTTTCGGACTCTAGGGTCACGGCTGCCATCGAGGCGGCCGATAGGATTTTGGGGTCCACGTCTGGGCCTCTGGAGGCCTCCTCGGGGCTTGGCGCGGTCCCTCCTCAGCCGCTGGAGCAGGTGAATGCTGCCAGTGGCTCGGCCGACGCTCCCCAACCAGTGCTTGCCGAATTCGCTGAATTGGGGCATGACGTTTTCTGTGTTAATTCCGTTTATTGCTGCCGCAAGTGCGGGGGCAATTTCAACGGGTCCGAGTCCTTCAGGTCCGCCCGCAAGCTGCGGGCGTTGTGCCAAGGGTTTTCGGAGAATCCAAAGACACGGGTGAACCAGCACACGGCGATCGACAGAATCACCCGTGGCTTGGAGCCCCGCCAGCGCGGGGCAGGTGCGGCGCGTTCTGGCCCGAACCCTGCCCCCTAGTGTTGCTCTTTGGACCCTGGGAGGTTTTAGGGTGTGGTTTTCCTGAGGCGCCCCACCCTCTCCCAGGCTTCCGCCTTTCCGCCACCCCTGTGGCTTTCAGGTCTCACACGCGGTTGGTGTTCGTCACTCGGACGCCTCTCCTGCGGCTCGCTCGCTCCTCCTCCTCCTCTTCCTCCTCCTCCTCCTCCCCCCCCCTGTCGTCCGACCCGAGGCGTGTGCGGTGCCCCCCCCCCGGGGGGGGCCAGAGCGGGAAGAGCCGTCCACAAGAGCTCGGGCATCGCAGCCGGGCCCGTGCTCGATCTCGCTCGCTCACGCGTGAGCCACCTCGCTCGTCGTCGAGCTGTGTGTGCTCCTCTTGTCCTCCCGCTGCTGCAGTCGAGACACTGCAAAGAGTGCCGGATTGGGTTCAGGACGTGCGCTGGTCGGAGGACCTGTTCGTGGCCGATGCTCGAAGTGGCCAGATACGGCCCCCTCATTCCTGACTCAGCGTTCCAACTGGTAGCTTGGTGGCTGCAGTCTTTCCTCTCCCCGCCCTCGGCCCGCTCGGTCGTGCCAGGGGTGCTCGTCATCCCTGGCCAGCGCCCCGCATCTCCAGCCCCCAGAGGGCGCGGCACCGCCCATGCCGCACGGGCTCGCGCTCGGCCCAGCTCCGCAGAAGGCTCCTGGTACACCACCGCCGCGCGCCTGGCCAGGGCCGTCCCGCGTCGCGCCCTCGGGTTTCGTCAGTCATCGGTCGGCCTCGGCATGGAGACGGTAGGCCAGCTGCACGCTTTAGGACGTGTTTTGGGCGTTTCGTAACAGGTGTGGAGAAACATATCCATATCCACCACCACCCGAAGTCGCAGGGGGGGGATAGGCTCAGTGGGGAACGTATCGACCCCAACCCCAAATCGCGATTCATCGCCGATTACGTAGGGCCCGCTAGCCCGCCCCGCCCAGGAGTGCGGATTCGTTATCGGGAGCATATCGCCGATCTATCGGCGATGGATCGCCGATTCCAGATCGATGTTTCCCGCCTTCGTTGCCCCTCAGGGTATGATGTGGGTAAATCCGCGCCTTGCAGCGTGGTGGTGTACAGCTGCCCTCTGCGACCCGGCGCGACCATGGCGGACCCAGGCCCCCCGCCGCCGCCGCGCGTGTCGCCGCAGGAGCCGCCGTACGGAGTGGGGAGGCGCCCCGCGTGCCGAGGGAAGCGCCCGGCGGCGGGGCCAAAACCAGCCGTGGGCATGTTTGTCAGGAAGGGGTCGAGGTTGCCGGGGAGCCCGTAGGGGAGTGAGCCTGGCGAAGGATCCAACCACACCAACTACATGCAGCTGCGAGTAGGCAGCGCGCCGCGAGAGGGATGGATCAGTATCGTTGAACCGACCCCCATCCCCATGCCCATCCCCTTCGAGACCCCCACCACATTACCCCCCCCCAGTTGGGGATACACCCCTCGAAACCCGAAGGGAACGGCCTATATCCCCATCTAGGGGGTTAAATCGGCCAGTGGTGCCCAGGCCACGCCGCTGGGGATAGGGATCCGATAAACGACACTCAATGCAGCACGGGGCAACGCGGATGCATGCGGGCGCTGCGACCGGGGGACACATGCGGGGCGTTGCCATTGGGGCCTTCGGCGGAGCTTCCCATGGGCCACGAAACATGTAAAGGGTGTTTCAAAATAGGCAGAAGAAGGCATGCGAACCCTGCCACTGGGGCCTGACGATTGAGTAGATTTCTTGTCAGCACCTGCCAACTCTGACAGCACCGCCTTGCGCTTTGAAGCAGACCCCCCAAAGAACTCTGCCAGAAAACATCCGCACTTCCACTGAATCATCCCAGCGCAATTCAAGGACTTGCCACCATACCTGCCATGTGGACGTGCCAAAATTAACAACTCAACCCCTTCATTGTCCAACATGTTGGTTTGCTTATCCACACCGAGCTCCACTTTCAAAGTCTTCAGCATTGGCGTTCGCAGCTTGGAAGTAAGTGTGTTGCCCGCCACCTGGTCGTTGCGATTGCAGAGCAATGAGCTTAAACGCTTCGTCTTGACTTTGGGATGTTGACCCACATCGGCAACAAATCCCTGTGTGTCCATGAGCTCTAACTCCGAAGACAACACAGCACCAATCGCTCGAGTCCAACGTGCAACGCTTGGCGTGCCCTCGACTCGTGCCGGTCGTCCCCGAAGGGAGTCCCGGCAACGAGCGGGGGTCGTCAGGCGGGAAAGCGACCCCGCCCCAAGTTTGAGCCTCAGCAGTTGCGGAGCCACTCCGTGTCCTCTCTCACTCGCCACGCTGCGCTAATCACGGGAAACCCAGGTGCCACAGTGTGAGTATAGTTGTTTGTTTCCCAGCTTTTGCTCCCGATGGAAGCACGGGAGTGTCGGCCACCCACCCGCTTTACGGCTCTTCGGCCGAATGAAAGTCATAATGGAAAGCAAGGTGCAGCTTGCGGCGTGGTGTCCCGATAGCGAAAGCGACCCGTGCTTGCGACGCGCGTCCTTCCCCTCCCCTTCTTCCTCCCGCCCCTCCCTCCATCCTTAGAACTTCCAGAGATGTCAAACCCCCTTCTAACGCTCTCAGAACGCCTGACATCCTTTCAAACCTCTGAGGAGGAGGCTCCCCCTCCTCCTTCCTCCATCCTCAATCATTATTCTCCCTCCCCCTCCTCACCCTCTCCCCTCTCGCTGTTGAAGCCGCCCCGAAGCTCTCGGGAGCCCCCGAAGACATCCACGAACCGAGGAAATCCGCCTCCACACCCATGCCTCTTCTCTCCTGTTCCTCTTACCTGCGTCGAACCAGGACGCTGTGGGTCTGGGTTCCCCGCTCCTCAAAGTCGCAAAAGTCGACCTGCGGACTTGTCCCCAGGCGCATTCGGGCCAGAATTTCGAGACGGATCCAGCCGTGGCCACGAGGGCGCCCCGAGAGGCCCCAAGAAAGCAAATAGCCGCCCAAAATATTCAACTGACCAGGACGGCGGGGACAACGACGACTACGACGACGAAGACAACGACGACGACGACGACGATGACGTTGAAGACAACGACGACGACGACGACGACGACGACGACGAACACGACGAACACGACGGACACGACGGACGACGACCTTGAGCCGCACATTCGGTGGGCGGGGAACCGCATGCGAACGCATGCGAACCCTGCTCCTGGGGCCCTCGGTGGAGCTCCGAATGGGGCCACGAACCGTGTGAGGGGTGCGCCGAAATGGACGCGCGGTGGGCGGGGAACCGCATGCGAACCCTGCCATTGGGGCCTTCGATGGAGCCCCCAATGGGGCCACGAACCGTGTGAGGGGTGTGCCGAAGTTGACCTGGGGTGGTCGGGGAACCGCATGCGAACCCTGCTGCCGGGGCCCTCGGTGCAGCTCCCTATGGGGCCACGAACCGTGTGAGGGATGTGCCGAAATGGTGGGCAGGGAACCGCATTCGAACCCTGCCACTGGGGCCTTCGGTGGAGACCCCTATGGAGAAGCCTTTGGGAGGAGAGGCACGTATGGGAGATGAGAGAGGCGGAGGCAGCGGGAGGAGGAGGATGAACGCAGGGACCGTCTCTTCAAAGCGAGGACCCAGCACCACAGGATGGTTGGGAACAAAAAAGACATCGGATCTCTGGGTACCCCACGCCTTTTCCCAATCCCCCCTTCTCGTCGGACCCACCTTTTTGCAGACCCTCCACGGCCTGATGGGAGGGCCACAAGCACGAACAGTCTCCAGGGGTCGGGTGTCTTCTTTCTTTCAGTACGGGGTCGTCAAAAGTCCCGACCCAGTCCCAGGCCCGGCTTCTCAGCCTGAGTCGGTTTCTGACGGTCCAGGGTTTGGCGAGGGGCCCCAAAGGACGAAAACGGTGAAAACAAATCCGTCTCGAATTTGGGTGATCCTCTTCGTCCTGTTCTTTCTCGCCCCGAAGGTCCAGTCGATACGATTTGAAATTGATTATGGCCGGCTTTATCCGATTCGATTCCGATATTCCGACGATCCGATCCGGCCCGATGATTAAATGGCGTTGTAGTGCAGCCGATCTGTTTGGATTCTGTCTCCATGCTGATGCAGCCATTTCCGACGCATATTTCGATTCCGTGTCGATATCCCGATTCGACGCTGACTGATTTTGTCCTTTTGTCCTCCTTTTCTGTCTGGCGTCTTCATGTTTCTTAAGTTGTTTCTTCGCATTCCCGCCCTGCATAGTTATAGTCTGCACCAAGATGATAGTTGTTCGAAGTTTTGATATTGTCCCTGCGTTCTGCGAGTTGTCTATCAGACCGGTGTGGTAAGACGCGACGGCGCTGGCTCGCCTACGTCGGGAGCATTAGCAGGATTACGATTGAGGGAAAACGCGCTGGCGGCGCGCGCAAGGGTGTGGCGGCGGGGGGCCAGCCTTCCACGAAGGCGTAGGAGCTTCCAAGAAGCTCGGGGGGCTTCTAAGAGGCCACTGGGCCCTTCAAGGAGGGGGGGGGTATCGAAGGAGGAGAGGCCTTCTCAGAAGCCATCCTGGCTTCCCTGCCAAGAAGCCCCGCTGCCTTCCGAGACGCAGCTCGGGGTGCTGCCAGAGGCGTCCCTGGCCCAGGGTGTCCCCGAGAGGCCCGAGGAGGCCCAGTGTGGCCTTCGGAGCACCCCTCACGGGGCCCCCGGAGCCGCAGGGGCTCCCAAAGGGAGCGAACAGCTGGGGGCATCTTGGGCCCGGACCACTCGCGGCAGCCCGAGGCGCAGTTCTTCCAGGCCGGCCTCCTTGGGCCAACCCTGCCCACGCGGTGGCGCAAGAGTGGCCTGTGGCGCGACCCGAAAGGAGCGCACTGTGATTTGGCCCGCCCTCGCCACTCCAGAGACTGTCAGAAACCGAAGCAGGACCGTCCTCCCGCGGCCTGCACCCCTTCCCCCCCCCCCCCCCATCCCTGGCCGCCGGCCGAGGAGGCGGAGGCGGGGAGCAGCCCCATGGAGGTGCTGCGGCGGACCCTCGCGCAGCCGGTGACCATCACGCCGCCGCCGCCGAGCGTCCCGGAGCAGGAGGCCCGCCCGCGCCTCCTGGGGGCAGACGGCAACGGGAACGGGTGGGGGTGTGCAGCAACCGTGGGGGGATGGGGGAATGCGGGGAAGTGCCCTTTCCAGGGGCACTTACCAGCACCGCCACCGCGGGCCAAAGAGGGGTGCGAAGGCGCACGGGTTTCCTCACCCCGCGTTCGTGGCCTTCCGTTATGGGCCCGCTGGGTTCATACCAGGGGGGTGGCAGGGAGAAAGGGAAGGGAGAGGGGAGGAGGTGGAGAGGGGAGGTTTCAACCTTCTCCCTCCTCCTCCTTCTCCCTCCTCCTCCTTCCTCCTCCTCCTCCTCCTCCTCCTCCTCCTCCTCCTCCTCCTCCTCCTCCTCCTCCTCCTCCCGTGTCGGGGGGGGCGTTATCACTCTGCGGTCCCCAGTCCTGGGCGCGCCTCGCCCTCAGGCGCGCCTCGCTAGCGAGAGGCCGGTGGACCTCGAGATCCGAAGGCGCAGCAGCATCGGGGGCCCTCAAGCGGTGCGGTGACTGCTCCGTGTGGTGGGTAGGTGGGGGTTCGGGGTGGCCACACGGTGTTGTGACTCCAGCCGTTCTCCGAGGATGTCTCGGTCGGGGTCACAACGCTGTGTTGGGACTCGGGCCGTTCTTCGAGGATGTCGTCTCGGGCAATTGGGGCCTCCAAGGTTCCAAAGTGGTGCGGTGACTGGCCGTGCGGTGAGGTCTCGGTCTTGTCGGGCCGGACAGCAGGGAGGGGTTACGAAATCTGCTGCATGCAGCTGGTTTCGGCCCCGCCGCCGTGCCCATTCCTCGATACATGGGCGCCTCTTGGCGCAGGGAGGCGCCTGGAAAATCAGCTACGTGAGCTGATTCTCAACCCCCCCTTTCTGCGTTATCCCCCTCTTTCGCCCGCCCCGATCTTTGGGGGTTCCAAGGTCACGGCACGATCTCCCACAGCATTGCAAAACATGGCCGCAACCACAAGATGTTCCACATATCTTTCAACACGCTCCCTGCCCTGCCCACCCCCCTCGTCCGCGCACACGAGCCATGGAGCGCTAACATCCTTCTCTTTCTTCGGACCCCTGCTTCGGCGCACCGGGTCCCTCCTCCTGGCGTCTGCAGGCCTCTCTGCTGCGAGCAGGCAAATCACGTCGGGAGGTCTTTGCAGATTTTTGTTACCTGTGGGGGGGCCTTAGCCGGGCCCTGTGGGCCGTCGACAGATTATCATGTAGGATGGCAAGGCCGTTCCTGGGGAAGCGACCCAGACCACCAGGGAACCACGCTGTGAAAGAACATGACGTCGGAGGTCTGTTCCTGCATCCTCTCCTCGTCTCCCCCACTCCTGCTCTTCCCTTCTCTGTATCCTCAGTCCTGCTTGCTTGCTTCTTTTACCAGTCGTCCTTCTCCCACCTCCTCCTCCTCCTCCTCCTCCTCCTCCTCCTCCTCCTCCTCCTCCTCCTCTCCCTCTCTCCGGGGGGCTCTCCCGCCTCATCCCCAGACCACGCGGTGACCTCCAGAAAAAGATGGCATGACTTCGAGCGATCCCCACCGAAACCTTACGAATTTGCTCCCGGCGGCGCGCTGTCTCCTAATTGGCCGACAGTTGCCGTGTTTGGATTTAACGGTTTAACCGTGTTCCATGTAGTCACGCTAGTTCATGTTATGTTATCTTATGTCTTGTTCAGTTCTCGACCGGCTGGCGTGACGTCGTGACGCTTGCGACGTTAGATGCGTCGTCTGTTATGTTGTTCGTCGTCATTTTGATGTGTCTCTTCCGATAGCGTATGGTATGGTATGCTCATCTCTGTCACCACGTGTTTCGGATTTGTTGGTGTGCGATGCTCTGTGGCACTATGATATGGCATGACATGGTATGTCAGCTTTTGTTATAGTATGCATGTTCCGTGATGCTATTGACAGTTCGGTTCTGGCATCGAATAGTATGATATGTTATGCTAGTATGTTTCGTTATGATTCGCTTTCGTGTTATGATAGGTTCGGTGGTGTTACGATGATATGATAAGATATGTATGGCATGGTGTGTTACGCTATGCTCGGCTCTAGTATGTTATGTTGTGTTATGTCGTCTTATGGTATGTATTGGTTTGCTATAGAATGTATGTGATAGTATGCTTGTTGAGGTCTCGGCTCACCGTATGATATGTACTGTTGGTATGTGTCGATATCTTATGCTGCCGTGTTATGATATGCTCTGCGATGCTGTGCCATGATTTTAGGTGCTCTGTCTAGGTTTGTCATGTTCTGCTCGGGTATGTTATGTTATGGTGTGCTCTGTCGTCTTCTGCTAGGTCATGCTCTTCTCTTGTATGGTCTGGGGTGTTCGCAATGCCCTATGTTGTCATGGTATTGCTATTGTATGGTTTGTCGTATTCCCCCATGCTCGTTGTATGTCCGGACCTGATATGGCGTGCCATCTTGTGTTCTCGCGTGTTCGTCGTCGCGATGTCCTGCTGTTGTGTTATGATATGTTCGGTGTTGCTATGTCATGGTATGATATATGTTATGACAAGCTGTGTTGTGTTGTACTATGTCCAGCGATTTTATGTTTTTGTTGTCGTCTGATATTGTATGCTATGCTCGTGTATGTTATGTGATGTTATGTGATGCAGTATTATGTCATGGTATTGATATGTTATGTTCTGGCATGTCATCTCATGCTCTGTTGCGGTATGTCATGAGCTGCTCTGCCATGTTGTGTTATGCCGTGTTCGTCGGGTTATGTAATGTTCTGTGTTGGTATGTTCTGTGTTAGTTATGTGATGTTCTGTCATGTTATGGTGTTTTGCTCTGGTATGGTATGTGATGTTATGTCATGCCCTGTGTTGCCATGACATTGCTATGTTATGTCCTGTCATGCTCGTGTTATGTTCTGGCATGGTCTGTTGTGGCATGGCGTTCTCTGTCGTGTTCGTCTCAGTTTTTTTTGTGATGTTGTGATATGTTCGGTTCTTTGTTGTTGTGCCATGATATGGTATGTTATGTTAAGGTTTGTTATGTTAGGCTCGGCGCTGTTCTGCTACGTTGTTATATGTCGTTTCTGTTCTGGCATGGTCTGTTCTAGTATGTTATGGGTTGTTATAATGTGTCATGACATTGGCATGCTCTGTTCTGCCATGTTATGTCATGCTCGTGGTATGTTCTGGCAAAGTATGTTGTGTTATGTCGGTTTCGTCTTCGCTATGCTCGGCTGTCGTGTCATGATCAGTTCTGCGATACTGTGCCATGATATGATACTGTCTGAACATGTGTGTTTTGTTGTGCTCGGCTATGTTACGTTATGTGGTGTTATGTCGTCTTCTGGCATGGCATGCTCTGTCATATTATGTTATACTCTGTTCCGTTCTGTCATGCTCTGTTCTGGCATGTTGTGTTCTGCCGTGTTCATCGAGGGCGCGAGGCGGGATACCCAGGACTCGGGAATCATCGGGGCAACTTGTTGTCTGGCGGCCGCGGCATGCAGGGTGGGGTTGGCTAGGGGGCCTGTTGCAATCTAACAACCCTGACCTGTCGGGTGGGGGCAAAACAAAATAAGCACGGTGGGCCTGCTCACACGACCCTGGTCTCTGATGGGGGTCGGTTCCTTCCTCGCCCTGGGGCCACCAGAAAATGGCCCGCAACAGGCGGGCAGGCATAAAGTGACCCAAAATCGCTCTTAAACCATGACCCTGGGTCACACGGTGCACGAGAGGCGTACGCTCCCTCCCCCCACGTTTGTCGCCCCCCGTTAACAAACTCCCAAGACAAAAGAACAAGCACGGCCCCGTGATAAGGCCGAGAGCATCCAGGGCCAAGACCCGTATCGCGGCCAAGCAGGCATATTTTGAGACGGAGCCCCCACACACTGCGACTTCGGCGGTCTCGCGCGTCGTGGCGGTCAGGCAGAGACCCCCACGCTCACATCGCACACACCCACACACACACACACACTTTTGGCGTCGCGGCCCTGACACACTCACCACCCACCAAACCACCCCAACCCAACCCGAAGGCTCAGATTTACCCTCAGCTTCCAGTGGGGGGGGGTCGGGAAACATCGAAAAAACACATATGGAACCCTTACCCCCCCCAACCCGAAATTCGGGTCTTCGGGTTGGGTTGGGGTGGTCTGGTAGGTAGTCACACACACACACTTTTGGCGTTGAGGAGGAGGAGGAGGAGGAGGAGGAGGAGGAGGAAGAGGAGGAGGAGGAGGAGGAGGAGGAGGCGGAGGCGGAGGCGGAGGCGGAGGAGGAGGAGGAGGAGGAGGAGGAGGAGGCGCCCCAGCTCTGGGCCCTCCCCCCTCCGAGGCCCGCCGCGGTCCGGACGCTCTCGCCGGACGTCGCGGGGAGCCAAGGCCCGTGCCTTGCCCCAGGCCCAGGGGCCCAGGAGATGTGCGCGAGCGCTTCGGTGGCGCCGGGGCCCACTGCGGAGAGGGGAGCGTTACGTCATCCCCCCCCCCTCCCCATAACGCGGGTGATCGCCAGGGATAAACAAAAGCATTCCCCCCGCTTGACATCTTTCTAGGTACGTGGTCGCTCCCCGCGCCTCCAGGCGTCGGGAAGACTTGCTGCACGCGGATAATGTCACAGTCCCCCTCTGTGTTGGACCCCCGATTGTTCCCCCCGACCATTCCTTTCACGCCCCCCTTCGAGGGCTCGCTGGAGTAATTACTGTGATCTCGCGCGCCAGGCAGCGCCGAAGATGCCGAAGCTGGGCAGCGGATTGCCCAGCGTCGGGTTTAGCCATCGGGCCGATCGGGGGGGGGAGGAGGGAGGGATCTGAAGACGCTGCGAGATGATGACAGCAGCTGATACTTCGCCGAGAGCTTGACAGCACGCTTGACCGACGCAACAAGGCAGGGCCGACCGCGTGGACATTAACGCCCAAGCTCCCGCGTAAGATCTCGCGCAAGGGCTCCTCTCCTCGTGGCAGGCTGCGTTGTCGGTCAGCATAGACCATCGCGTAAGGTAGCGGTGTCCTCGTGCATTAGACCCCTATCAGCGTCGCCGATTGGCCGCCATGCCATACTGCACAACGTCTTTCGGCAGTCGGCTGCCCCCCGTTGGCCTGGCCCGCCTGCCGGAGGTCCCCTTGGAGGAGGTGGCCGACACCATGGAGTTCCAGGTTGTCTTGGACAGGAGTAGTACGGAGCAAAAGTTCGGCATCCAGGTGCGTTGCCGCGCCTATCCGCCGCCTCGCGTTTTGGCATGAGCTAGGAAGCTTCTTTGACAGCGGCATGACAATTCATGGCTTTCCAGGTTGAGAGCAGATTTCAGAGAACATTAGCTCAGGGGGGCCGCATCGACCAGGGCTGGACCTAAACGCTGGTTTGCTGGATTTCGATTGTGTTTTGTTTTTCTTGTCGGGGGGGAGGTACAGGAAAACAGGTAGAGCAAACCGGACAATAAAACGAACAACAGCGTTTAGGTCCAGCCCTGGCATCGGCCCCGAATCGCCCATTCACCTCTGATAGGGGCCCGCTGGTCCGCCCCGCCCAGAAGCGTGCGGATTCGCTATCGGGGGGGCAATAGCCGATCTATCGGTGATGTATTGCCGATTCCAGCTTGATGTTTCCCCTCCCCGATCTGGTCCCTCCCTTGTGTTGGCCATTAATATTCACCGAAGCGGCACGTAGGGATGTGCAATGCGCGAAAGACAAGAACACATGCACGCCATGCATGTTGATGGGACGAGCAAAAAGTCACGTTAAGGATGCGTTCCCAGTTTTCCAACTTGTTCAGGCTTCCTAAGAAGGTCTAACGATCCGCACTTTGTGGAAACGTGCGGAAGCAGTGACCCTAAATGAGTGGCAGGCGTAGCCGATCATTGAATTGCAAAGGCAGGCGGTGCAGGAGGGAAACAGCTGAAAGGGAGACACACACACACACACACACACACTCCAGTCGCGGCAAGTACGCTGGCAGATCACCTACAAGCTCGACGCCGACACGAGGCATCTCGTGGTGCAGTCCCTGAAGCCTACGGGCGTCTGTGCACACCACAACTGGGAGATGCGCCACTTCCCGCGCGAGTGCGCCCTCTTCCAGCAGCAAGTCGCCCCGGGGGACGAGGTCGTAAAGGTGAACGGCTCCCAGGACCCGGACGAGTTCTCTGGATCTTTCTCGGATGTTTCCAGATTTCTCGGGATGCTTGTGCAGGCCTACGAAGCCCTCCCGAGGTCTCTGGGCATTTCCAGAGCTCTCTGGAGGTCCGTGGAGGTCTCTGGAGACCTCATCCCTTCAGGCTGAATCCAAAGCGCTCTGGACGCCAGCGGAGGCCTCGGGAGGTCCTCGCGGAGCTTTCGTCCCAAAGAGATGCTCCAAGACCTCGATCCGATACCCCTCTCGAGATGGGGTGGTCCGAGGAGGTGAATCGAAACATCTCGCCGCGTCGCCGATGTATCGGCGGCGATGCGGCTGGATATGGAGCCCGATTTTCTTCATTGCGTCGCCGCCTGCCCATCGCCGATGAGTCGGCGATGCGGCGCGGTTCTCTGACACCATCTACTCGGACCCCACCCCTCCTGCATATCCGACTGTGAGTGTTGCAATCCACGGACCGCAGGAGTCTCGACCCTTCCCGGGGGATACTTTCCCATGCCGGATTGAAGGGTTTTGAGCGGACTCGGGCCGTTGTTTCGCGGAGTCCATAGCGGGCATCGGTTACCAATCGATAACCTGCTGTGGACTCGACGCCAATCGACGATTGGCATCAGCACCGTCGGAGCGTGCCCGCTGGGGCTTCAGAGCGACCCCTGGAAGCCGATACAAGGAGAAGTACCAGGATTTCAGTGGAGCAAGAGATCATGATAATGGTACGTTCTGAGATGTTCTGGGTTCCCTAGATTTCCTGATATTTCGCACGGGCTGTATTAACGATGGCCGCTGGACATACTCTGTGAACTCCTGGAACGTATCGAGAGCCAATCCAATCATGACATCGCCGTCCCCGTCTTAGAACAAACTCAATCCCATTGACATCTGGGTCTGGGCGGCTTGCAGGCTCTCTTCCGAGAGATTTCACAGGAGGCTTCCAGGAGGTCTTCCGAAGAGGTCCCTCTCGGAGGCCCGAAGAGGCCCCGAGACGCTCCAGAACCTCAGGGCCTCGCTCACAGGAGCCCGAGGAGATGAAGTCGCACCTGCACGGCAGGAGGAGGATGAGGAGGAGGAACAGTACGAGGAGGAGGAGGAGGAGGAGGAGGAGGAGGGGGAGGAGGAGGAGGGCTGGAGAATGAGAACCTCCCAGGGCCCCGCGGAGATGACGTCGCACAGGAATTCCGGAGGCCTCCAAGGCCACAGAGATCCCCGGAGCCTGTATCTAAAGACACTCAAGAACCTCCGGCTCGTCGCTCCCCGGGCGGCGCGCTTCAGGCATGGGCCCCAAGACCTCCCGACCCTTTCACGTGGACAGTGTTCATCCCGAGATGTTTCTGTTGACAGTGCCGGGGGCCAGAAGCCGGCCTCCAGAGAACCAAAATAGTGAAGCCACACCAGCCGCCTCGGTTGTGTTCGAGCCACCGGATCTTTGGGCCCCAGGGCCCCGAGGAGATGAAGACGCACCTGCTCGCCCCCATCCCACCCAGCCCTCCCGCTGGAACAGACGCTCCAGCCGTGCACCGGCCAAGAACTGCAGCAACCATCGCCGCTCCCACTCTGACATCCGCCGAGATGATTTGTTTCAATCTGAGGCCCCAGAGGTCCCGACCGCTTCCCTGGGGGCATCTGCTCGCCCCGGATCCATTCTTGATGGCACCGAGGCCCGATAGCGGCCCCCAGAGGCGCATGTCGGAGGAAAAAACCCAGCAATGCAAGCAATCATGTCGTCGGATATCTGGGATCGCCGCGCCCATGCGCCGCAGGACCCCGCGAGATGAAGGCGTACCTGCTCGCCCATAACAATCAATACCCGATTGGGACCCGATAGCCCCCCCGTCTGGGAACGTGCGGATTCGCTATCGGCAACGTATCGCCGATCTATCCGCGATGTTTCGCCGATTCCAGATCGACGTCTCCCCTCTTGAGCCAGACTGAGAATGTTCCCCCCTCAATACGCCCCAGTCGGAGGAAGGAGAGGCGACACCACCACCAGGGGGCCACCTCCAGTAAGGGGGACCGCTGATGCCTCCCCGAGCTGGGGATGAAGGATGTCTCGAGCTAATCAGAGGAGGGGACCACACCACCTGGAGGACACCCCCTGGCTCCTCGCGCAAGTGGTGGTGGTGCCGGTCTTCTTTTTCTGCTTCCTATACCCTTCCCCGAAGACACCCAGAAGCCCTCCGCGGTGACTCCTCCGCGCCGCGAGCACTTCACCCGGGGGCCGGCAGCCACCGCCGCGCCCCTGCCCCCCAGAGGACCCCGAGGAGATGAAGGCCCACCTCCTCGCCTCCCCAACATGGGGATCGCAGCTACTTGACATGATCTTCTTCTTTTCTTGGGTATCGGAAGTCCTGGGGCCCCCAGGACCCCGAGGAGATGAAGGCCCACCTCCTCGCCTCCAACAACGTGCACCTGCACGTGCTGCGGCCCTCCGCTGGTCGGCAGGCGGCCCGCGACGCCATCCGGGCCGAGCGCGAGCGGCAGGCCGGGCAGCTGCCGGGGCCGCCGGCGCCCCTGGGCGCGCCGGCGCCGGGCGCGCCGGCTCCGCGGGCGCCGCCCGGATCGACGCTGCGCTGAAAAAGGGCGTCTGCACCAAGACTGGGCTCCTCCTCCCTCCTCCTCCCCCTCCTCCTCCTCCTCCTCCTCCATCCTCCTCCTCCTGCTCCTCCTCCTCCTCCTCCTCCTCCTCCTCCTCCTCCTCCTGCTCCTCCTTCTCCTCCTCCTCCTCCTCCTCCTCCTCCTCCTCCTCCCCTCCTCCTCGTCCTCCTCCTCCTTCTTCTCACCCTCCTCCCCCTCCCCCTCCACCTGGACGGGGAGGGGGGAAGGTCTTAGAGAAAATGGGCCCGTCCAGGCAGGCAACTTCCGCCTCGAGACGAGTCCCTGTGGCGGTCCCTTCGCTTGGACCCCGAGCCAATTCGAGTTTCCCGTTGGATTTCCGGCAAGCCTTTGCACCCCACGCATGTGCTGTAGCGCAAGTCATCTTTTTTCTTTCGTGGCGAGTGCGGGTCCTTGTCCTGCCGTCACGCACGGACCGCATGCTGTAACCAAGGCGCAGTTGGGAGTTTTGCAAAGGATTTGTAAAGGCCTTCCGACGAAGACCGCCGCATCTTGGGCTGATGCATCAATATTCTGTCCTAGCGGCCAGTCCCTGGCAGGTGTTCTGCCCTTCGAGCTTGGGTGTTAGCGGTGTATTGCAAAACCCTCCTCCACTTTCTCCCCCTCCTCTACCCAGACCTCCAACGATTTAAACAATGCAGTGCGGAGGTGTTCGTTCTTTTCGTCACCAGGGCCGTCGAACAACGACTTTCGGGGGTGCCGTATCAAAAAGACATACAGGGAAGCTCTGAGGAATGCACCCATAGCTAATTGACGGGCTTGAAGGTTGCAGACATCTGCCGGTCCCGGCACGTGCAGGACAGGCTTGGGCGGGAAGAGGAGCAGCAGCAGCAGCAGCAGCAGCAGCAGCAGCAGCAGCAGCGACGAGGGTAAGATCAGGGATGTGGGGCATTGTGTTGTCGCTTTCTCTTGCTTCTCCGTTGTGTTGCGCGCCAGCGGGCGCGGGTGGACCAGGCGGAGTCGTCTCCAGCGCCTTTCAGTCAGTCAGGAGCAGCAGCGGGGGAAAGAGGAGGGACGGATGAGGGAGGGAGGGCGAGGATGAGAGGGAAGGCATGTAGGGCAGGATCAGTAGCAGATTCCGGGCTTCGAGCCCAGTGGTCGGTGACAGTTGCCAGCACCCGTGCGCGCGCAGGTAGTTTTTAGGATCAGGCAGGGAGCTGCGCCGCATGCCGCTGTTCCCTGCCCCCCCGCGCGGATAGCAAACTCGGCCGCCGAAGGCGTGGGCGGCGCCGGGTCTTCAGAGGGCAGGGAGGACCCAGCTCTTCGGGCGACGCCGACATCACAGACGGCACGCCAGCCCTGACCGTGGCGATCTTGCGCCTCGGGGACTGGCACCGGGTGTCAACGGTGGTCACCCCCCCAGGGCTCGTTCCGGCTCCTCCGGTTCGATTCGTTCCGATTTCCGTGGCCTCGAATTCCGATTCGATACGGCTTCGGATTCTGTTGCGGGCTCCAGTTCATCAATGGAGCCTACCAGCCTTCCGATTTCCGCCGATTTGATTGCGCTCGACACGGCCGCAGGCATCCGCCGATCAAGTTCATTCCGATCGCCGATTCAACTCCTCGATCCGATTATGGGCTTGCCTGACCCCTCGGGCCAGGCCAAGCGCGGGCGTGTGCACGGACTCGGCCGCGCGCAGAGTGGATTCGGGTATGGCCAGGGCCCCAGGTAAGGGGACCCAGTTAGTGGTAGGGCCCCGGAGCCCCTAAATTGGCCAGAATCACGAAACCAGGTCTGCCGTAGCTGGTGTTTCTCGGGTGACGGCAGCTCCGGTCAGTGGAGCGGGGCGGGGGGGGGGGCGTCCCCCAGTACACAGCATTGAACCAGGTCCCACGAATCCCAGTTCTGCCAGCGCCCGGAGTGTGCGCGAGGGCGGCGGCCTTCTCAGAGCGTGAATTACCTACCCCGCTTTCGCTTCCAAGCAAAACCAAGCCATACCACGCGCCTCCTCGTCCAGCGGCGAGAGCAGTGCAGGCTGCATTGTTTTGTGGTATCTCTTGGAAGCGAGGGTGGTCAAAAGCGAGGTACACCTTTGGCGATGCTTAAGAAAACTTAAGTTTTCGGCCAGAGTCTCGATTATTCTTAACGTTTCAATCTAAGTCTTAAGATTTTAGTAGAAGAGTTGGATGTTTGTTCAAGTTCTGAGACTATGAATTTCTGAACCCATGATTTCTTAAGCATTTCGCAGGGTGTAGGTTTGTTTTCCCCCTGTTCTCAGAAGGCAGGGCGGTCAGTTCTTGGGCAGATGGCCGCCCCCGTGCCTCGGGAGGGCAAGTCGGGGGTGGACAGAACCCCCAACAGTGACACGTCGATTAGTGAATTGTCCGTTTTCGGTTCTCGAGAGGGCGCCGTGGCCGTTATTTTCCAGGCTTGCGCCCGCCAGATTTGGGCCCGAGGTCGTTTTCACTAAACCACGTTTTACTTTTGATGGGCCTGTTTTCCACCACCACCACCACCACCATAAGTTGGAGGGGGGAAGGAGGAGGGGGAGGAGGAGGAGGAGGAGGAGGAGGAGGAGGAGGAGGAGGAGGAGGGGGGAGGAGGAGGAGAGGAGGAGGAGGGAGGAGGAGGAGGAGGAGGGGGAGGAGGGAGGAGGAGGAGGAGGAGGAGGAGGGGGAGGAGGAGGAGGAGGAGGACCCCCTCCCCCTCCTTAATTAAGGTGGTGGTGGTGGGAAACAAGCCCACCAGATCTGTCCGAAGGCACGGTGGCTCCTCGACAGTAACACGATGATGGATTCCCCACAGCGGCGTGTCACTGGTACTGCTTCTGCTTCACTAGCTAATGCTGGAGGAAGGCTCTAGCGATCAAGGCATGGATCGAGATCTGTTCCGTGGTACGACGAGGCTGGTCGACACGGGTAGAGACGGAGTGCTCACGTCCGATCAGTGGTACGGCGCCGTCGACAGCGAAGGTCGGGCCACGCAATCAAGCAGTCTTGTCACAGCGAGCGCATCGCCGCCCTGCCCAGCAAACACTCCGAGCCACCAAACACCGCCCCGCCCGCCCCACCTACCCCGGCCTTATAAGGAGCCTTCTTACACCAGGCAGGCAGAGGATGATGGTAGATCGCTCCAGGGTGTTCCGCAACGCTCTCAGAGCGTCCCAGCATGCTCAGGACCGGCCGTGGCGTTACATCTTCCAGGCCCGCCAACTCTCAGATATTCCCGATGTATCATCATCCGAACATGTCCTCATGCTGCCTGTGCATCCTACCTTTTGCAGCGGCTCCTGCCTTCTTGGAACAGCTTTTGTTCTTAGAGGCCTCCTGCCCTTCTTAGAAGCCTCCTGCCTCGCTGAGAGGTGTTCACCCCGCGTGCTTCCTCAGAAAAGCCCCTGCTGAGACTTCGGACAGGTCCTCGAACCCACCAGTCCATGATGGTTTTGCCAGTGGTGACGATGAGGACAATATCGGTGATGATTATGATGATAGTGATTATGGTGATGGTGACGATGATGTGGACGCGGATTCTTGTTGGTGCTCGCGTTGCGGGATCTTGCGTCTGCGTTGTCAGCTAAGGGTTTCACGAATGTCGCGTACGGAGTCCCGCACAATTGAGTTGGAGGGGGCGAGTACCACGTGTGCCAGTCCTTTGTTGCTCAGGGCCCTTCCAATATCTTGTTTCAAGTCGGCGTTTCATTCGAAACATCCCCCGTAAACATTATTTCGGACGGGTCGTCGAAACCATCAGTTCATAGTGGAGATGTTGGTGGTGATGATTCTGGTGGTGATGACGATAATGGTCAGCTCCTGGGCGGATGCCGTCAGCACCACTACTCCGCCCTGCCGATGTCGAGACCAGCGCGGGCCTCGTGGGTCGTCTGGCGGTTTTGGATGTTGGCGTGTGCAGCAGCCCAGAGGCATAAGGCGCTGGCGAGGACTGCTGCGACGCGGCGCATGCCTGAAAACTCGACGGCCACCGCGGCCACTTCGTGAAACTGGCGGCGGCGGGCACCACGTACGTGCCCAACGTGTGGTCCGGATACGGCCGCGCCAGGCGACACTGCGGACGCTGGCGTTGCGGGCTGCGCTGCGCCGTGGGCTGGGCTGCCAGTGGGCGCTGCAGCGCTGGACCGCGGCGGCCATTGGCGTGGCCATCTGGCGCCTGGCAACGGCCATGGTCCACGCAGGCTCCTCCCAGTTGTCCTCAGAGGAGGGAGCGCCTCCTCAGCGAGGTGACGCCGTCCTGGGCGCGGGCTTGAGGCCGGCACAGAGATCAATGCTATTTTTTGGGGGGGACGCAACGACGATGACGATGATGTTGACGTTGATGTCCTGGATGATTTCGTTGAGGGGTCTTACGTTGGCGTCTTCATCTGAGGGTTCCGCTCGTGTCGCGCACTCTTACAGTGAACGCGTCTCATGCCACAGGTCGCTGTCCCTTCTTGCTCAGGACACGCTCCATAGGTTGCGTGCCAATCAATCCAGGCAGCGTCGCGTACCACAGGTCGCGCGTGGCCGTTGGAGGTTAATCGTTCAGACTTTCGTGTTGTACGTCGTTGGAACTCGATGGTGGCGTGGCGCTTTGAACACCAGAGCCGCCGCTGGAACTGAACATTTACGATTGACGTGGCGTCTTCAACCAGCATGGCCGTTGGAGTTTAATCGTTTGAATATTCGAGGCATTAGTCGCTGGAGCTCGATGGTGGCGTGGCACTTTAAATTGGCGTTGCTGCGTGAACTGGACCGTTCCCATCCACGTGGCGTTTTTTTATCGGCGTTGCCGTTGGCGCTTCGTTGTTTAAGTCTCGCGTCGTGCGTCGTTGGGCTTCGATGGCGGCACGGCGTTTTTCATTGGTCCCGCCGTTAGATCCGAACCGTCGTGTGTTTTGGTTGTTGAAGATTCGTCGTTGGATTTGTTGTGTCGAGAATCGTGCGAAGTCGACGGTGCGTGGTGTTGTTAATCGGCGCCCAAATTCCAAACGCACAAGTGCGTTCTGCTCAAGCCGCGGTCGGGGGGGAGATCTCGGGAGAGTCCCCATACGCGGTGGTTCTGGGCAAGAGTATTGGGTTTGCTTCGTGGGCAACGATATAGGGGTTCAGCGTGCCAGTGTGTCTTGCGCAGGCCGCGCTCAGAGGGAAAACTTTTGGGGGGGACTTTGCACCGAGTGGTTAGGTGGCAAGCGTATTTGGGTTTGCTGTGTAGGCTACGATGCGAGGGTCAAGCGTACTGGTATGCTTGCGCAGGGCGCGCTCGGAAACAACATTTCCAGGATTTGCTTCGCACGTTTGAAAAGCAAGCGTTTCGCCGGATCCTCCTCACAGTATCTAGATGTGGGAGACGATCGGTTCAGACGCATTATGCTAAAAGGAGCATTTTGCTTCAGACATCTTCAAGAAGTGGGGATGATAAGATCGCTGACATAATTTCCGGATCTTCCAAAAAATGCGTTGTCGTCTGAGGCATCCTCCCAACATGAAATATTCGAAAAATTGTTTTACGACCCCGCGTGCTAATCATGAATTTTTCGATCGAGACATCGTCATCACATAAAGATGCTTAAATAGCTGGCGGGACCTTCGGATCTCAATCTCCGGAAATGTCGCCCACGCCAGAGACATCTTCAAACACATTGAATTCCCCGATAGGTGTTGTACGACATCATTTCGGGGCGTTGTTGGAGGACCCCCAAGAGGGTCCAAGAAGCGAAACCATTGAAACACCATTGGTGTTGCAATACGATTGGTTTAATGTAAGCGTCTCGCTAGAGACATCCTCAAACAAGGTCTTCGTACGGGTCTTCGAGAATAATCCGAATATGATGAAGATGCGAGTGATGGCGTTGAATATGATGATGACGATGAGTATGATGATCCTGACGGTATCGATGCTGATGGTGATGCCGTCAATGATGCCGAGGTTGATGTTTGCGTCGATGCGGTTAGTGGTGATTGTGATGTTGAGCGTTGAATATGATGATGACGATGATTATGATGATCCTGACGGTATCGATGCTGATGGTGATGCCGTCAATGATGCCGAGGTTGATGTTTGCGTTGATGCGGTTGGTGGTGATTGTGATGTTGATGATGTTGTTGGTTTTGGTGATGCTGTTCGTGTTGGTGGTATGGTTGGTAATGGTAATGATGGTGTGATGGTGGTGTCGGTAATGATGATGGTGGTGGTAATGCGGTAATGATGATCAAAATGATGAACGTGAGGGCGGCAAAGGAGGGAAACAGGGATAATACAGTAATACAGAAGAGCGGGGAGGAAAACCGGGAATAGGTTTGTGAACGTTCGGGGGGCGCGCGCCCATAGGCATCCCCACGTGGACATTCGGATAGCTCGCCCACGTTACAGTTGATCGTGATACTGCGGCACGTTCTTGCACAGCTCTTTGAATTCAGTCGTTTCCCATTCACGTCAGGCGAGGTTTCAAAATAGTGTCCGCTGCAGCGTGGGCTCGGCGCTTTGCTCCCATTGTTCGAAATGGCGCTCCCGCCCCAGCGCGGGTAATTTTTCTGGATCCGAGTTGTTTTCATCGCTGTTGACCTCATTTCCTTTCTTCCGCCTTCCTTGGTTCTCCTGTTCCTTGTGCCCTTTCCGCTCTAACTCCAGCTGCTGCGGTTCGTCCTCGTCCTCCATCATCATCGTCCTCCTGCACCTCAGTTCCATCCTCCTGCTAATCTGCCACTTCTTCCTCCAATGTATGCAGCTCCTTTTTGTCCGATTGTGCGTAACACGATGGGGTCCGATTTGGAATGCCAAGTCCGCCATGGCACGCGTCGGCGGCCAGAGATAAGTAGCGCAACGGGAAGGGATGCGTGGGAAGGGTAGGATGTCAGATATCACGCCGGCGCACCTGGCTTGCCCCTGCCCCCCCCCCGCTGCCCGATCTCCTTGCCCCTCGCCTCCCCCCCACCTCGGCGTCGCTCGGGCGTGGGCATGTTGTCCTCGGCAAATACCCTCGAGGAGCACCCGGGACCATCTTGCCGGCAACTGCGCGCACGACCCCGAAGACTACGCGGGGAGTGGCCTCCCGAGCGATGGCGAGCCCATCGACGCGACCCCCCCCGCTGGCGGCAGGCGGCCGGGCGCGGCGCCCTCTTCCCTGCCAGCAGGCCGCCGGCCACCATGGGCAACCGGTCTGGCTGCTGCGGGCCCGACAGGCCCCCGGGGGCCCCCACGTGGCCGCCGCCGCCGCCGCCACCGTCGTGCACCGGGGCGCGCCGCGCCGCCCTCCAAAGCTCCAGCGCAATGGGAGGCTTTGTCTCCGCCTCGTGCTCCTTCCCTCCTCCTCCTCCTCCTCCTCCTCCTCCTCCTCCTCCTCCTCCTCCTCCTCCTCCTCCTCCTCCTCCTCCTCCACAGCGTTGGGGGGTGATGGGCTCAGGGGTGAGATCTAGGCCTCCTAGATGGGGTCCGAGTGGATGGGGTCGGAGGATCGCGCCGCATCGCCGATGCATCGGCGATGCGGCTCGATGTGAAGCCCGATTTTCTCCACGCCGACGGCGCCGATGCATCGCCGACGTCGCCAATGCATCGCTGGTGCATCGCCGATGCATCGGCAATGCATCGTCGATGCATCGTCGATGTATCGGCGATTCGGCGCGATCCTCCGACCCCCTCTGCTCCCACCCCATCTATGAGGCCTCCAGGAGAAGCATCGACACCTGATCGCCCATTGATTGCCGATCAGGGGGCCCTATGGGCCACCCAGCCCGGGACAGTGTGGATTCGCTATTTGGGGCCTATCGGCGATCTATCGGCGATGCATCGCCGATTCAAGGTCGATGTTCCTCCCCCCCTGGGCGGGCCCCTCTATCGTTCACCCTCACCCAGGCCTCCAGCGCAATCGGAGATGTTGTGCCATTTCCTGCATCTGGGGGCAGTTCGGAGACTTCGGTGCTTTTGCCCTGGTCCGTCTTCGGGGGCCCTTGCGGGATGTCAGGACTCGGCTCGGGATGAATGGCCGGTCCTGGGGAACGGACCCTGGGGGGGCCCGCGTTGCAAAACACATCGTGTCGTCGGAGGTCTGAGCTCCTGGAGGGCGGCACAAGCGAAACGGGGAAGAGTCGGGACGATGACCAGCGGGGAATGACGTTAGACAGTGTCGGGGGAGCGTAAGACCCGGGTTTGCCGGGACTCGGGTTTGCCATCGTTTTTTGACGACCGCGATTCGGATTTTGACGAGGAGGAGTTTTGTGAAATGTCTGCAGCGGGAGACCTCGTCAAAATGCAGGCTCGGCCTCGTCATTTTTTTGACGACCTCGTCGGGGATTTCCGAGTCCCCCGTACCCGGGTCTTACGTCTCCCCGACAGTGGGGTCTACAGCGCCGGCGTTCGCGCGCAGACTCCCCGCGCAAGCTCGGGCGTGAGGCGCCATCTTCTCCACGCGGCGTGCCGCGTCGGGGGCCCGCGCGGCGTAAGCCGTGGCCGTTGTCCGCGGTTCGGTCGGTTCGGCTGCGTCGCGATCGGGTGCGTTCAGTCGATTCGCTTCGATCGGTGGCCGTGTCGATTCTGCGTGGGGTTGCGTCCCGCAGGTGTGGGTATCGTCGTCTGGTCGGCCTGTTCTTTCTGTTGCACTGTCGCCGTGGACGGCCTCGGGGACGGAGACCTGCAGCAGCCCTCGTCCATTCAGGAGGGGACTGTCGGTGTCGCCACGGGCGTTTTCCACAAGTGACAGGCGTCGCTTGCCCAGCAGCGCGACCGCGTTCTGTTTTGCACAGTGTGCGTTGATGGGCTCGTGCAGCGGGGTCGCGCATCCAGATGCTGGATGCCTTTCGCCGGGGTACCTCGGGTATCTTCGCTCCGCGCGCTGCGCGGTGACTTCCGTGGCCGTGACAAAGGCTGGTGCGTCCATGGCGCTCCGAGCGTCCCCCCCCCCGTGGCACCCCGCGGGCGGATTTCCAGGGCTGGGCTTCTGGCCAGGGTGGCCCGTGGCCGCGCCCGCACTGCACCCGGTGCTCCCGCACGCGCTCCGGGAGTGCCCAGCGGGGGGCGGCAGGGGAGGGCCTCCCGCGAGGGCCGTTGGGGGCCGCGCCCGCGCTGCACTTCGTTTCTCCTCCTCCTCCTCCTCCTCCTCCTCCTCCTCCTCCTCCTCCTCCTCCTCCAGTACCATTTTGGCTCACGCGCGCTCGCTGCTGGCCCCGCCGCCGACGCGCCGACGCCTGGTACGGCGATGGCTGCCCGCGCGGCACCGCTCGAGGGCGCGCGCGGCGCGCTCCTCGCGGTCCACGCCGCCGCTGGGCTGGCGGCCCGCGCCCCCGCAGGCGGCCGCGACGCGGTGCGCCTGCTGCGCGCGGCTGAGGGCCTACTCCGCACGGCCGTGGCCGTGCTGGCGGCGCCGCCGCCTGCTCCCGCCCCGCCTGCTGAGGCGGCCGCGCCACCCGCCGCCCCGCGGCGGCGGCGCCGCCCGCGCGGACGAGGCCGAGGAGCAGCCGCGGACATGGCGCCGCTCGACATGGAGGTGGTCGACGACGGGGGCGGGGCGGCGGAGGGTGCCGTGCGGGGCGCTGCGGCTCCCGATCCATCGCCCGTGCCGATGCTGGAGGACGACAGCTGGGCTGATGCTCTGCCGTTGGTGCAGCGGAGCCGCCCGCCATCCAGCGCGGCCTCGCGCGAGGGCAAGGGCAAGAACACGGGCAAGGGCGGCGAGCACAATGACAAGAGCTGGCACGCTGGATTGGAGATCTGGCAGCTTCGGAATCTCGTCCGCCGCCTGGCGACGCGCGCGAGGCTCCCCAAGGTGCCCGAGATCCCGTTCGACCGCGACGAGCTGATCGCAATGGCCAGCAACTTCGAGGAGATGCTGACCGCGTACGACGGCCCCCGCGCAGGTCGCGGCTCGGGCACGTGACAAGCGAGCTGGGCGTCGACATCGGTAAGCCCGTCGCGCTCGGCCTCGCGGCCGGGGGCCCTAGGCAGCCGCACGGCGCAGGGCCCCCGTTCAGGGGAAAGCCGTCGACTGCATGCAGTTCACGGTCGGGGGGTCTGGCTCCTCAGGTGGAGACCAGGCCCCCCGCGGCGGGAGGCGGGGAACACGCGCTCTCCTGAGACTCGGGGATCCTCCTCCTCCTCCTCCTCCTCCTCCTCCGCCCTCTCCTCCTCCTCCTCCTCCTCCTCCTCCTCCTCGTCCTCCTTCCTCCTCCTCCTCCTCCTCCTCCTCCTCCTCTTCTTCCTCCTCCTCCTCTTTTTCCACCTCCTCCTGCACGCTTCGGGCGCGCCAGTGGAGAGCACCGGGGGGAGGGCAGGAGGAGCTGGTTCGGCAGGGCCCCAGCTGGCCAGCGTCGAGCTCCCCCGGGCGTCTGTGCAGCTCGCGTGCGAGCTGGGGCGCGGGAGCGTCCGGCAGGGCCTCGGGACACAGCCTGGCATCACCTCGTGGTCTCTGCCCCAGGTCGGAGGGCAGGGGGGGGAGAGAGGAGAGGGGTGGAGGGGAGGCAGGTCCGGGGCAGGGAGGGAGAGGATCGAGGGTCAAGCGTCCCTCCACCCGACATTGGGGTTGTTAGATTTGGTTCCCGATCCGCCCCGCATCGCGGCCGCCAGGCCCGGAGAGTGCCGGTGCTCCCTGGGTATCCTGCCTCGTGCCGTCTACGAAGATTGTGTTTTTGTTTGTCGTTTTGCCGTGGGCCTGCATGAACGCACCATGGGAATGTGTAGTTTTGATACATGACTTCACAAGCGTGGCGGAACGAGCTCAGCGCGACAGTGAAGCAGCCACCCGCGTTGTTTCAATGATCGTGGCACGTGCGTTGTAGCACGTTGCCGATTACCATCAGCTGCGCCTTGAATGGCCTCTTCTTCGGGCACGATGGCTTGACCGCAGTCTGGGCTTCCACATGTGTATCCCGTGGGTGGCTTGCGATCACTCCAAACGCGAATCCAGCCATGTAGACTTCAGTTTGTTGGAAGTGTGCTTTCCACCCGCAGTCGCTGGAGAGAGGGAATGGGAGGGGAGCAGAGCGAAGGGTGAGGGGAGACGATCGGATATAGCCAGGACCCCTGGTACGGGAAGCCAGTCAGTGATTAGGCCCCGAGGCCCCAAGAATTAACCAGAATCATGAACCAAGTCTAGTTGGTGTTTCTGTCACCACCCACCACCCACCAAACCACCCCAACCCAACCGGAAGGCCCCAATTTGACCTCCATTCCCAGTGGGGGGCGCGTCGGGGAAGATTGAAAAGCCACATGTGGAACGCGTGAACCGCCCCAACCCGAAATTTGGGTCTGCGGGTTAGGTTGGGGTGGTCTGCTAGGAAGTCATTCTTCGGGTGACGGGCAGTTCCGGCTCGTGGACCAGAGTGGGGGGGAGGGGCATTGGGCCGCCAGCGCCCGAGAAGAGGGGGATGGGGGGGCTCCTCGTTCTCCTCCTCGATCTTGCTCCTCCTTCTCCTCCACATCCTCCTCCTCGTCCTTCTCGTCCTCCGCCTCCCCCTCCTCCTCGTCCTCCTTCTCGTCCTCCCCCTCCCCCCCCTCCTCCCCCTCCTCCTCTTCCTCCTCTTCTTCCTCTTCCTCGCAGAGGGAAGGGGCAGGGGAGAAGAGGGGTTGGATTTGCCCTGCCCTTGGTTCCCCCACTTCTCTCCTGGTCTGCTTCGAGCTTGCTCGTTGCAGACCTTGATCGTGAGATCGTGAAATCCTGCGGGGTTGCACCATCAGCAGGTGGCGGAATGGGCTGCGCAACCGGTGGCACTGCAGGCCGCGCCACAGGCTGCGCCACTGGCTGCACCATGGGTTGAATTGGAGGTGGCGCCAGTTGATGCCTAGGTCACCCCCAGAGGCGCGAAGATAATCGCGCCTCGCGCGCATCGTGACTTGGATTTCTCCAGGGCGGCGGCGTGATTGCGCGACGATGACCGCGCATCGCGGGATGCGCGAAGTCAGGGGGCCTAGTTTGCGAAATGGGTTGAGCCACAAATTGCGTCGTGGGAGGCTGCGCTGTGGTCTGGGCTGCCCCACTGTTTGCGCCACATGACGCCGAAGCCACAAGGCGGCCTGCCACTGGTTGCGCCAGACGCCGCCGGGACCTCAGACGGCCTGCATGCGGGCCCGACCGAATCAGTGCGCTACATGTTGATGACTGCCACTCAGAAGCATGAGGGCCACACCTGAGAAAACAAAGACCATCAGGGATGATGATGATGAGGAGGAGGAGGAGGAGAAGGAGGAGGAAGAACCGGAGGATCAGCCTTTCCTTTTTCAGATGCGCCCGCCAGGCTTAATTAGTTTGTTCTCTGCCTAAGTCGGCACACTGCAATTGTTTGCCACTCAGAACGCAATGTTCTCTGATCCATGTCTGTGCAACGTTAAGACGAGGAGGAGGAGGAGGAGGAGGAGGAAGAGGAAGAGGAGGAGGAGGAGGAGGAAGAAAACTCACGTACAGTTGGTCTCTGGAGATCCCCGGAGGTCTCCTCGGAGTCCTTTGGATGCCCAACGAAGGCCAGAGATTACAAAATATCCTTCGGTCCTTGAGACCCGGCCCTTGTCCTCAAAAATCCATCCAAAATGACCCGGTCCCCTCCTCGGGTCATCCTGGCCAGCTCCCCAGGCTGCGCCCAGTCGTGGCGACGACAACCTCCAGAAAGGTCTCAAACTCTCAGCGACGACGACCGCGTCGCCGCCGCGTCGTCGTCGCCCCGCCAGAGCGACGGTCGGTCCTCTTTCGAGCGTGCACACCCAAACCGTATCGTAAGGATGAGTAGTTTCCCAAGGGTGCCTTTTTCACCCTTGCCTCTCGGCCCGTCGGTCCATCTTGGCCTTCAGCCATGGGCCTCTACCCCCGACCTCAGTTTGAGCGTCCACAGAGCCTTGCTCCCTCACTGTGCCTCCTCGTGGTTCGGTCGTTCTGTGCCGCGTCGGCCTCTCCCCCGCTCGCGCTCGGCCCGGGCGGCGCAGGCGGCCTGAGCCCGTCACGGTCAACATTTACGACCTGCACGGCACTGGCAGCGCACTCTTTAAGGCGGGGGGGGGGCAAGCGGTGGGCACACTTCGCCGGCCGGCGGAATGTCCACAGGTCACCAACGGGGGCGCGAGAGGGCATCGCCCGCCGCGGTCCGGGCTGGAGAGCAAGCCCCTTTCTCCGAGAGGGGCGGCACGAGAGCACGAGGGCACCGAAGTCTGCCGCGCACCGCGGGGCGCGATGCGCGGAGATTGGTTTGCCGCGGGTCCCCTCGACCTCTGGTCCAGATCACCGGCGGATTGGTTTGCTCAATCTCAGCTTCCGGAATGGGGGCATTTCTGGGGGCTGTGCTGCTTAGATCCAGGTGCCGACACGCGGGGAACGCCCCGAAAAGTAGAAGAGTATACCAGTTCGACAAGTGCGAAAAGCTGGAAACAAATCAAACATCAGATTGGCGGCAAAGTGCAAACAGCTGCGCGAAGCGCTCGAAGAGCGCACGAAGTGAAACAAACATCGAAAAGAGCAAAAACAACAATCAACAACGCGAAAAGTGCGAACAGCGAGGCGCGCGAGAGGCCGAAGAGCGCGAAGTGTTCGAAGGGTGCGCGAAAAGTACAAAAGAGCGCGAAGCAACGCAAAGCGCGAAAGCGTGCAAAGTTTAAACTACAAGGCGCCGTCGAGGGAGAAATATCATAATATCGAAACATATCTGAAACTATCAAGTCAAAGTAGTATAACAAATCGCAAGACCAGCCCATCCAGAAACGATGCCCAGGGGAGTTGTCCTGATCAGGGATGTGGAGGAGCATGCAGTGAAGTAAAAGGCTTGGGAAGCAGTTATACCCTAAGAGGAAAGGAGGAGGAGGAGGAGGAGGAGGAGGAGGAGGAGGAGGGGTCGGGGGACCGATCTTGAGAGGATGTGGTTTGTATCTTCCCGTCTCGACAGAATTTCTCGAAGATCAGTTCAGATCTCCCAGCCGCCTCCAAGGTCACCCGTTCGCCCCCGCATTTTCGGCCCGTATTTAGCCACCATCGCTGGTCACCTTCGCACGAACGCCTATTCAGCGTGTGCCTCCAAAGCCCTTGAATCCTCGCCGCGCACCCCTGTGATCCTGTCGCACTGCGCCTGGATCGAGGCTGACGACACGTTTCAACAAAACCATGGCAACACATGTCCTGGCGATGTACCCAGCCCGTGCGCAACGCGTGGCCATAATAGCTTGGTCGATTTCTGAGGGGATGAGACCGTGGCAAGAAGGTATATTCTAGCCGCTTCGCGTATCACCACCAGGCGGTCGGTTGTCGACAGTGACGGCTGGATTCGCCAAGTATCTGGTTCTGTGCCCCAGACAGCCTGATTGACCCGCCCTCTGGAGCCGTCCTTTGGGCCGCAGATCAAAAAGTATCACCACCAGCTGCGGGTGCGGGCCTTGTCCGCCGACTCTGGCGGCTAGGTTTGCAAGTTCGCCCCGTACCGTGACCCAGGCGCCGCTTCCGCTCCTTGTTTGTTGCCTCGGAGCCGCCGAAAAAAAGTATCACCACCAGCGCCTTGCTCGGCGCGCGCGACGGCAAGTAGGTTGCTCGTAGCCCGAGCCAACTCTGCTGACGCTGCCAGCGCCTTCGCCTGCGGCCGCGACAACAGAGTAGTATCACCACCAGCCCATCCAGAAACGATGTCCAGGCGAGTTGAGGTGATCAGGGACGCGCGGGAGCAATGAGGTGGACGAGCGAATCGTGCGAAAGAGGTAGGAGGAGAAGGAGGAGGCTGGATGGATGGATGAGGGAGTGGGGAGAAGGAAGATGAATCTGATGATGCGGAGGAGGAGGAGGAGGAAGAGAAGGAGTAGGAGGAGTAAGGAGGAGCAGGAGGAGGAGGGCAAGCAAAAGGGCCAGAGGTCTCTAGGATGCCTCTTGGAGCCTCTTGGGATATATATTGGGCGCGTCTTGGTGGCCTCTTGGGACGTCTTGGGGGTCTCTTGGCGGTCTTGGGGGGCTCTTGGGCGACTTGGGTGTCTTGGGGGGGGCCTCTTGGGGCCGCTTGCGGTCCTCTTGGGGCCCCTTGGGGGCCTCTTGAAGCCTTTTGAGGCCATCTTGGGGTCATCTTGGGGCCTCTTGGGGCCTCCTGGGCGCCTCTCGGGGCCATCTTGGAGGACATCGATCAAAGAAGGGGAAGGTCGCAATTCGCGTTGCCCCCCCCCCAAGAGGCCAAAATGGGGTTAAAACCTTAGTAGCACCAACGATTTGGGCTTCCTCGCCGAGGCCGTTTTGGACGCTCCAACGACCTGGGACCGCACCCCTCTAGGTCCAGAGGAGGGGGTAAGGGGGAGGGGTAAACCCCTCCCCGAAGGGAAAGAGGGAGGGGTTAAAGAGGTAACGCTCTAAACCACCTACGCCTAAAGGGCTGGTGGGATTTTCTGCGAGCGTTTCTTTGGAGGCTCGCGAGCTGCGCAACCTGCAGGACACCGATCAATGGACAAGAGTTTCATGAATGTACCCAAGCCCCACGCTCGACGGGGAACAGGGCGGCAACTAGTGGGAGATGGCAGATGGAGAGCCGACAAGTCAGCGGGGCAGTAGAAGGCGACCTACGACAGTGGCGACCGTTTCGCAGATCGTAGCCCTCCGGGGATGGCGAGGTCTTATCTGAGTCTGCGTATGGCGTCTTTGTGCTGACCCCCCCCCCAGCAGCCCTCGAAAGTAGCAAGAGTTTGGCAGGTCGCACCCCCAAGGGATGGGGAGGTCTAGTCTAAGTCCGGGTAGGACGTCGCTAGGCTGGACCCCCCAGCAGCCTTCCAAAGTGGCGGCAGTTTCGCAGATCGCAGCCCCCCAGGGATGGGGAGGTCTAGTCGGTCCTACGTAGGACGTCACTATGCTAGACCCCCCAGCAGCCCTCGAAAGTGGCGACAGTTTCGCAGATCGCAGCCCCCCTCTAGGGTTGGCCAGGTTGAGTCTAAGTCCGCATCTGGCGTCACTGTTTCCCCCCCCCCCCAGCAGCCCCAGACAGCGGCGACCGTCTCGCAGGTCGCAGACCCCCAGGGACGGCTAGGTCTAATCTGAGTGTGGATATGGCGTCACTGTGCTGCCCACCCCCCCGCAGCCCTCAAAAGTGGCGACAGTTTGGCAGATCGCAGCCTCCCAGGGATGGCGAGGTCTGATCTGGGCCTGTGTATGGCGACACCGCGCCTCCCCTCCAGCAGGCCTCGAACGTGGCGACAGTTTCGCAGATCGCAGCCCCCTAGGGATGGCGAGGTCTGATCCGGGTCTAGGTATGGCGTCACTGCGCTGGACCCCCAGCTGCCCTCGACAGCGGCGACAGTTTCGCACATCACAGACCCCTCAGAGATGGCGAGTTTTTATCTGAATCGTGGTATGACGACACTGTGATGGCCCCCCGGCAGCCCTCGAAAGTGGCGACAGATTCGCAGATCGCAGTCCCCCAGGGGCGGCGAGGTCGTAGGCAAGCGCGAGAGAGGTACGAGACAAGGAGAGAGAGAGAGAGAGAGAAAAAGAGAGAGCGAGAGAGCGAGAGAAAGAAGAGAGGGAGCGAGAGAGAGAGAGAGAGGGAAGGAGGGGGAGGTGGAGGAGGAGGAGGAATAGGAGGAGGAAGGAGAGAGAGAGAGAGAGAGAGAAACAAAAAAATGAGAGAACAAACAAAACATTATATGACAGAGAGAGAGAGAGAGAAAGAGAGAGAGAGAGACAACAAAAAACTGAGGGGAGGAGGAACAGGAGAGATGAGGAGGAGGAGGACGAGACGGAGGAGGAGGAGGAGGAGGAGGAGGAGGAGGAGGAGGGAGGCGGGAAGGAGGAGGAGGGACGCGACCACATGGTTGTTTTCAAAACGAGAACCCCACACCGGAGGGTTGTGGACAAATGCCCTCGAGGATGGGAGGGTGGAAGAGATGGGGGGGGACGAGGGATGGGGAGGGGGGCGGGGACGAGGGAGGGTGGACATGATGAAGGGAGGGGGAGGGACGAGGGAGGGAGGACGAGGGAGAGAGGACGGGAGGGAGGGGGAAGAGGGAGGAGGAAGAGGGAGGGCGGGGGGACGTCCAGAACATGAACGTGCTCCTCCGCGCCGCGGGCACTGGCGCGTTCCACGCTGGCGTGGAGGCCCCGCGCTGCGCCCGCCACGCGCGAGCCTCCTGGGGCTGCGCCCGTGCCGAGGACGTACATCGTCGGGGCTGCCCGGGTCGTCTCGAGCGGCCGCCAGAGGCCCGAGTGGTGACCCGAATTGGCCATAGACGGGCCAACGGCGATGCAGGCAACGGCGATGTAGGTTTCGGTATTGTGGGAAGGCGTTGCTCGCGCTGTGCTACACTTCGCTGTGTCGTGCTCGCTCGATCCATTCGCAGATAGGGAAGTGTGGTTCGTGATCTCCTACATGTTGGTTTCCAACATCACCGTTAAGCAACATCGCTGTTAGCCCAGCCTTGGATTGGGGCCCAAGAGACGGGGGTCAATGCAAATGGGGGTCCGTTGGAGCGCAGGATCTTGCAGGATGCTGCAGTGCCAGGGCTGCATTGGCCCCGGCTTGGGCGCAGGATCCAGCAGGATTTTGCAAGGCCTGAGTCTGGCTGGGCCCGGGTCAGTAGATCCCCGACCGGATCGGGCGTTGCGCGATGATCGGGGATCAATAGGCAATAGGGGGCGAGGACAGGTGCACCTTTCGTGCCCTGACGGGGCCCCCATGGGTCCCAAAAGGGGCACGAAAGATTCACCTTTCTTCACCCCGCCCCCATCTATCGCCCCCCGGTGAAGCAACGCCCAGCCGAAAGCCGAGAGGTTTTCTGCCAGAGTGGCCTTTTAGGCGCTCGGCTTTCGCGGGTCGCGGACACCATCGGAACGGGTCGGAAAGAGATGAGGACGAAGGCCAACCGCAGTTCCTGTTTGTTTTTGAACCGGCTTCCTTGTCGTCGTCGCCGCGGACGTTGTCCGTTTGAGACGACAATTCGCATGCCCCAGAGAGGCAACTGTTGTTTTTGGAAGACATGTGCTCGTGGGCACCGTATCATTTTCCTCCAAACAGTACTTGCATTTCGGCGGGCTTACTGCTCTTCTCAGGAACGGGGCCTGTCTTTCGGTCTGACGGCTAGGTTGTGGCCGGCGCCGCCCTTTCGCCGCCTCGTCACCGCCCGTAACTTGGCATGTTTGTCGGTCTGGCGGCTATGTTGTCGCCTTCGCCGTCTCGTCGCCGCCCGTCGTCAGGGCCTCTCTGCCGGTCTGGCGGCTATGTTCTGGCCGTCGCCGCCACGTGCCGACCTAGATTGCACATCACAGAATGCACCGCAACGGTTGCACCAAGAAGATTGCACTGCATATATTGCACCGCATAGACGGGTCGGTTTGACCACTCGGATCGCACAACATATATTGCACCACATGGCTTGCACCACGTAGATGGCACCACACACATAGCACAACATAGATTGCACCACATAGATTGCAACACTCAGACTGCACCAACTCGCTTGCACAACATACTTCGAACCTCCTAGAACGCACCACATGGATTGCAAAACTGATATTGCACCGCATAGGGTGCACAACATAGATTGCCCCCGATAGATCGTACCACATAGACTGCACCACATGGCTTGCACCACATCGATTGCACCACTTGGGATGGACCAGGTAGCTTGCACACCGTAGATTGAACCGCATGTCTTGCACCTATGGATTGAACCACCTCGACTGCACTGCATATATTGCTGGAAGCACACTGTTCGGGGCCCATGCTGGCTAACAGGTTCGTGCGTACCCATGCCTGGCACGCCAACACAACGTAGGATGTTGCTGCCGAATCGCGTGCAACGATCGGAAAGCCGCGCACCAGAGTTCATCTTTGCGAGAAATACACGACGCGGGGCGTTGGCGTTTTCCAATGTCAAAATGCAACTCCCGATGAGAGACCTGTCCCCAGGAGGGGGGCGAGATTTCTGGAGGGTGGGGCGCGTTGCAAATGAAGCACGACGTCGGGGTTCTAGGCTCGGAGGCCGATGTTCACGGCAGGTTCGCACCGCGCCGAGTTGGCGGCGACGCCGTCGCGCGCGTTCAAGGTTGAATGCCGCCGGTGGTTCGGAGTCCGCCGATATCGAGTGATATGCGCTATCGGAGAGCCGTGATCGTTGAAGGTTGAACGATCCACGGGGTGTCAGAAGCCAGCGCCGACATTGTCAGGACACGAACCTGCTGTGTCCATATCCTTCCACGCAGGCGTGAGTACCGCAAGACAGGTGGGACACGAAACGCGAGAAGGGTGTGCCAAAGTGGGTGCGGTGCGACCATGCGGGCGCTGCCAGTGGAACGTTCGGTGGAGCTCCCCATGGGGCCACCAAACGTGTGGGGGTGTGCCGTAGTCGACATGCGGAGGACAGAGGCGCGGATGGGAGGAGAGGGAGGGCGTGGCGAGGGAGGAGGAGAGGAGGCGGAGGAGAAGGAGGACGCGGGCCGATGTCTCTTCAAAGCGAGGACCCAACACCACAGGATGGTTTGAGCATATTGTTGTTACCTATGTAAATATACATATATATATATGTATATATACATGTGTGCGAGGGCCGTGGCCACCGTCGCCCCCCACCGCCAGGCCATGCTGGCAGATCTGGGCAGATGCTCGGGCACGCTGGCGTGGCCTGGGCGGTACTCCGGCCCGAGGCTGAGCCCCTGCCAGGATGCAATTCGGAGTTAGGTTGTGTAAGTTGTGGAGTGTGCGCAAAGTGGTGAAGGCCATGCGGCGGATTTCCCGAGCGGCAGTGGGGCGGCAACGGACGTCGACGCGGCGAAACCTCGGCGGGCACCCCAAGTGGGCGGCAATGAGGCGGCCGCAGGCGGCGACGCGGCGAAACCTCGGCGGACCCCCAAGTGGGCGGCAATGAGGCCGCCACGAGGCGGCCACGGGTGGCCACGAGGCGAAGCTTCGGCGGGCTTCCCAAGTGGGCGGCCACGAGGCGGCCACGAGGCGGCCACTGGCGGCGACGCGCCGAAACCTCGGCGGACCCATCAAATCCCTTAGCGACACCAGTAAGAATCCCAAGTGCAAGCACTGTTGTAGGAAATAAGCCATACGGAAATCAATGATCGGCCTCCCAGAGCTTTCTTGGGGGTCCTCTTGGGGCCTTCCAGGGGCCTCGTGGGACGTCTTGAGGCCGTCTTGAGGCTCTCTGGCCTTGGGAAAAGTCACGCGAGAAGCCCCAGGAGGTCTGGCAGTTTAGGTCTTGCGCCCCTTAGCGAGCACGTAGAGTATTCAACAATGAGAACGGACCTGAGTGCATTCTATTCAGTGTCTAGCGGCATGGAGGAGTATTGCTCTTGATGGGGGATCGCGTTCTCGCTTAGGGGTTGGTCACAGTTACATGCTGAGGCGGCTATCGTCGCTTTTTTGGAGTGGGTGTCCGCGTTGTTTGGAGGGGGTCCAGCAATTTCTTCCTGCACATGTTCTCCCCCGAAAATAAGCGCGACCATGGTTGGCCAGGAGGGTTGGTTGAGGTTGGTCAGCAGGCTGTTTCTGGGTGGTTCTCTAATGTTCGATGGTTCCTATATCATATAGTAGTGCGGCTATGTGGCTGTGTGCCTTTCAATAGTTTGGTTAAGGTTGCGGGGCCGTCTTGGACGCAAGTGCTCTACCGAGCTGTCTCGAAGGGGGCCGGTAGAATTATCGTGGGGCAATCCGTACGGGTTTGGGCGCCGTTATGAGGCCCTCTCGGGCCGTCAAAGGTTGATTTAGGAGGACATGGGGGCCTCATTGGATCATTTCGAGGCTTTCTAATGCGTCCAGGGGGGAATCGCAAACCGAATAAATTTGAAAGTGCGACGCGTTGAACGCATGTAGTATGTTTCTCAGCGCTCCTGGGCTTGGTCCTCGTTTTGGAAACATCGAGCATGTGATGCTCCTCATCTCCCGCCCCTCCCCCTACTCTGGATATCGCTGCCTCTTAGGAGCATCGCTTTTGCCGATGATATTCAACTCGTGTCCTCGTTTGATCCTCGTTCTTGTTGACGCTGTCCTTGCCTGGCGCACACCTGTCGCCACGTTGGCGCGCCACTGGGACGTCCAGTGGAGTGGCGGCCCCCGCGGACCAAATGGGACCCGTGGAAGCGCACATCCGTATAACACGACAGCAATGTGTTATCGATGTTGGCCCAGCGGTTGTTCCTAGGACAGGAAGACCACCCATCCAGGTGGTCGGGCAACGTTCCCTTGATTGTGACCCCTTGAGGTCCCCCGTTGATTCTGCTAATTGTGCCAGGTGTGCTGGGTACGTCCCTGGGCTGGTGCTCTTTGGGCGCACGCCTTGCTGAAAGACTCCTTGGGGGCCTCTCGGGTGCCATTTGGGGAAATTGTGGTGCCCCTTCGCCGTCTTGGTCAGCCTGGTCTTGGGGTACCTTGCGGCCGTTTCGGGGCGGTCGCGGTCGTGGACTGCTTGGAGGGTTGGGAGAGCGCCAGCTGAAGGACAAATGTACGGGCGGTTTTTGGTCGCATCGGTCGCAGGGAGGGAAGATCACAGAAAGCCAAGCAGGCAGTTGACCCGCCTTCGAACACGCCCGTAGGCACGGTCGATGACAGCGTGCCGACAGTTGACAGTGTGTCGATTGCATGGTCGTTGAATAGATGGTTGTGTATACCGTTTGTGCCGCAGCGTCCTGAGTGTTTTGGGCGCGCGGTGAGTGCAAGCTCAGGCGGGCTGTAAGTGGCGGTGGGTCTTCGAAGTAGGTGTGTTCTTCAGGGCCAGCGCCCGGGCATATCATGTTTCTTCCCACGCCCTCGTCATTCCAGTCTCGCGTCTGTCACTGATGATATCCAAGTCCTGTGGGGTCAGGGGGTGTCCGTAGTTTGCAACCCTTCCCTTAGCGTTTCATCCATGCATGGCAAGCTCACGCCGCGCCGACGCGGCGACGAGCCCGGCGAAGGCGGTCAAGGCTGAACGTCGCCGGTGGCCCAGAGTCGGCCGACATCGAACGATCCGCGCTATCGGAAAGCCTCGGTCGTGCAAGGCGTAGCGATCCACGCGGTGTCAGAGACGGCCGCCGGCGTCATCACAACGCGAACCAGCCGTGCCCAGTCCTTCCGAACCCAACGACCTACCAACACACCTGTCAAAACCAATCCGCAGGTGTTCGGCCAGGAGTGGAGCTTCGGGTACCGCGAAAGCAGCAGGACTGCCAAACTGCTTGAGGGCGCCCGCGAAGGCAGTGGAGTAGGAATGCATGCACGTGTGTATATATATATATATCACAGATGGTTGTGACCTGAATGAGTATGATGGTGACGAGACTAAACGAGGTGAAACTCAAACTGGTGGTGAAGTTGATGGTGGTGGTGGATGCGATGGCGATGATAATGCTGACGATGATGACGAGGATGATATCGATAATGATGATGACGACATCGGTGATGCTGGTGTTGATGATGAGTACGAATGTGAATATGGATCTAAAGATGTATATCTGGGGGGCATTGGTAAGGTTCACAATGATCTTGATAAAGGGCATGAGAAGGTATGTTGAAGGAGATTGTGAATCCATGTACGTATGCATATTTGTATATGTATGTAAACTTACACAGCCATGTATAAACATACACATCGTCATGTATGTCTACATGTATACGCACACACACATCCGAAATGCCTCAAACCACTCTCCCATCCTCCCCTCACCATCGGCTCCTGCTGGAGCGCGTCCTTGCCAAAATGCCGAGGTGGATCCGGTCTCCGCGACGAGGGCCGCACTTTAGAGGCACAGGAGGTGCGAGAAGCCTCGCGAGGGGAGGATGGTGTGTGGGTGGGGTGGGTAACACGTAAAGACACTTGTTTAGATCAGCGGCGCAGCGGGTCCTCAGGCGCGGGCAGCAGATGGAAGTGCTCATTGCGATCGAGCATCGTCGAAAGCGCAGTGAAAGAAACGTCAATCCTTGACGTGCAGGGATGGGTAGTGGGTGGGAAGGACTGTAACCAAGCGAGCGTGCGGCGGCCAGAAAACGGAGGAGCACGTCCGAAAGAGAGAGCTCGACTCAGGGTGAACTGAAACGCGAGCAGTCTGGGGCTAACTTCCACTGAGCCATCGAGACAGCAATGACAGACAGCGGAAGGAGCCCGTGAGGCTGCCGGACCCGCGGACCGGTGGGGTGACGCGAAGCGGCCGAGAGGAAGAAGGGGAAGGAGGGACCAACAACAGCGCGGAGCTCGCGCTGCATGAGGAGCGAGCTAAACAAACAAAGCAGCATGCAGGAGGACAGACGGTCGACTGCGCCCCTGTAGTGGCACCGGTGAGCGAAGAAACGGTCTCACAGCCACCTCCGCCATCGCGGACAAGAAGGAGGGAGAAAGCGAAGAGGGCAGCGCCGCTGGGCGAGGCGCCGAGCGGCCGAGGCGAGGCACGGTAGCGATCGGCCGGGACAGCAGAGCGAAACCGTAGGACTATCAGACGCGGCAGATGCCCGCAGGTGGGCAGGTACTCACCACCCACCAAGCCACCCCAACCCAACCCGAAGACTCAGAATGACCCTCGATTTCCAGTGGGGGGGGGGGATCGGGAAACATCGAAAGAACACATGTGGAGAACCCTTACCCCCCCCCAACCCGAAATTCGGGTCTTCGGGTTGGGTTGGGGTGGTCTGGTAGGTGGGCAGGTACAGCCGACCAGGAAGCACGTCCGCGAGAGCAAGCAGCAACGCGCGAGAGACGCGCAGCTGCTCGGCCGGCAGCGCGGCGGTGCCGCCACAGGCGAAGAGTCAGCCTGCGGCGCTTTGCCATCTGGAACGGCCCTAGGGAGAGTCACACGCAAATACACACACACACACATTATTGCTCACGCATGTTTATATATCTAGCGGCGTCAGGCCCACCACCCCGCCACCGTGCATGGGCTGGGGGACCAGAAGCCCTGTCGCATATTTTCCGGGCTTTCTAGCAATGGCTTCCATGGGGGTCGTGAAATGCGTCCTTCGTGGGTGCGTCAGTGGTAGCAAGGCAGCACTTGTGGAGTACTACTTGTGGCGTGATGTCAGTAGGCAGTTCCACGCAAGTGCAACTTGGAGCCGCATCTTGTTCTTATTGATGTGATATCCAAACGTACCATGCGGAAGCTGTTTGGGCCGTCTTGGGGCTGTCGTTCGGGCTTCTTAGGGGTTATGTTGGGCTGTGTCGGGGCCCTGTTCGACAGTTTCTTGGGTAATCCCGGAGGGGTCTTGGGAGGCCCGCCAAATTCGAGGGTTTCTCCGAAAAGCTTAGGCGACCCGTCCTCCTCCTCTTCCTCCTCCTCCTCATCCTCCTCCTGCTCCCTCCTCCTCCCTCCTCCCTCCTCCCTCCTCCTCCTTCTCCTCCATCTCCTCCCCCTCCTCCACCTCCTCCTCCTCCTCCTCCTCCTACTCGGGTCGCCTACGGCCACGGGGGAAACCGCGCACCCCAAAGGCTTCAAACATGCAGATTCTAGGCTGTCATTACAACAAGAGGGTGAATAGCACGAGGGCTCCGCCAGGATTGCGCTTCCGATTTGCGTAGTCGAAGGATTTTGAGATGCGGGAGGGAACGGTGAGTTCGAACCTGCGCGAGTGGCAGCGCGAAGGTGATGTTTCGCATAGCGGAAAGATCGATTGTCCTGGCGCATGTTCCGCATTTCGTTCGCTGATATTGGTTTTGGAATGTGTAGTCGCCTGGGCCAGACAGCTTTGACTCAAGCAGCACTCAACATCCCAAATGGCACGCGCGCGCCTGAGCGGAGCTTGAGTCGCCGTTTTCGGCGATTTGCCCGGCCGCTGGATTGCCCGCGGGTTCTGCACCTGGTGCGTGGATTAAAGCGACTGGCAACAAGCCTCAAAATCGTGCGCAAGTTCCGGAAAGAATGGCAGTGCTGAGGAGCACGGATGTCTACATGGTGTTGGCCATTCCAGCATTTAGACTACAACGCCACGTCGTTTGACTTCCAACCGATGTTCACAAGCGAAGAGGGTGATCATGTGGCATGCATGGTTTTTCCCCACGTCCAGAATGGTGTTGTTGCTTTCCCCGCACACCCCCCGCGCAGGATTGCCTGCACTCACGTACGTACGCACTCATCATCGCCACCATCATCATCAGTTATCAGCAACATCGTGCCCATCAACAACGCCACGGCTACCGCCGCGCAAACCCACACACACACACACACACACGCACACACACACGCACGCACACGCGCACACGCACACGCACACGCACACACGTCATCATCCCATCCTGATCGTAGGTTGGCATCATCCCGTCACGACGAGATCTCGAGCGGAATTCCCGTCTGTCAGTTAATCGCGAGGAAGTCTCGAGCGGGGGCCCCCGCCCTCTGGGGCCCGCAGCTCACGTTGCGAATGGGGGTGGCTCACCTTTGGCCTTTTCCTATCGCAGGGGAGGTCTGGCGCGGGGGCCTCGCCTGTGAGGGAACTGCGAGGAAGCCCCCGGCAGCTCACGGTATCAATCCGATCGGGCCTTGGGAGCGCGCAGTGGTAGTCATTTCCACTAGGGCATGGAGGGAGTCTCGGGCCGGGGCTTCGTTAGTGAGTGACTTGAAAAGAACTCTCGGCGGGGGCCCACCTCCCTTTCGGGCCCACAGCTCACGTCACTAACCCGAACGGATCGTCCCGCTCTTGCAATCGGTTTCTCTTGTCCTCGTCAAGCTTGAGCATGAAGGAAGTTTCGAGCGGGGGCCTCGTCTGTGAGCGACTTGCGAGGAAGCCATTGGCGGGGCCTGGCCTCGTGGGGGCCTCTTGGGATGGGGGTTCGGATTTTCGGTTCGCGTTTCCTCTTTTATGCCCCTCGTGGGGCCGTCTTGGGGCCCTCCTGGGCCGTTTTGGGCGCCCCTTGGGCTTTCTTGGGGCCCTCTTGAACCGTTGTGGGGCTCTTTTGTAGGCCTCTTGGGGCGGTCTTGGGGGCGTCTAGGGCCATCCAGGATCGTCGGGGAGCCGAAAAAGCGAGAGCGCCTTCGTCTTTCAAAACATTTCGAATCATCCATGATTTTAGCTTCCTCGGGCCCTTTTGCGAGGCCTCTTGGAGGCCCCTCTGGACGCCATGGGGGTATCTTGGGCTCTCTGGGGGCCATACTGGGCGTCTTAGGGTGATCTTTCGGCGGCTCGAGGCCGCCTTCGGCCATCTTTGCAGGCCTCCTTCCTGGGGACCCTCTGCGCTCCTCTCGGAGCCGTGCTGCACCCCAGAGGGTCACGCGACGGGCAGCGGAAGCCCCAAGGGGCACGCGCCCAGACCCGAGGGATTTTGCTGTTCGGGCCCCGGGGCCCTCGAGGACTCCGCAGGGCTGAGGCCTGAGGCTCCGGGGAGCGGGCAGAGGGCCTGAGGACGCCCACCCCGTGCCCAGCGGCACGGTGGCGGATGTTGTGCTGAAGTAGTCTGTGTGGTTATGAAATGGTGCGGTTCGTTGTTGTGATATGACGTTGTGCCATTATGTGAGATATGATGCCGTGCTCTGTTACGTTATGTGTTGGTGTGGGTTTTTCTTGTATTGGTGATGTCGTATGGTGCTATGTTAAGCGTGTGATGCTCCGTGATGTCAGCGCATGCATTGCTATATGTGTCGTGGTATGGAATGTGATTGCATGGTATGACATGCTGTGCGTTGCTACGCGTTGGTGTATGATAGGGCTTGATGTGGTATAGCGTGATATGCTGCGCCCTGTCATGGTTTTGTTTGTCATGTTATGGAATGCGATGTGAGTTGATACTGTGCTACGGTGCGTTATGTTCTGCGTTGTATGCTTGGCATGAGGTGTTATGTAATGGTATGTTGTATTATGCTGAGGTGTGGTATGTGATGGGGTGGTGTGATCCGCTATGTATGACCCGTGCAGTATGGCATAGCTTACGGAGCTATGATGTATTACGCATTTGGCATGGCGTAACACATCAGCGTATTAGTTATCATGTTGTGGTTTGTAATGGGAGCCGCGATTTGTACGGCATGGTTTGTGTGTTGTGCTGCTGTGTTAGGTTATGGTGTGACACACCATGATATGCCATCACATGTTATGTTACGTATGCTATGTCAGTGTCGGATATGGCATGGTATGTTCTGTATGATCCGATCTTTCATATCTTGTGGTGCCATGCTGTGCTGTACAATGATTTGGTATGTCCTGGTATGTAAGGCTGTGTTATGTTCTGACAGCAGCGCTTTGCACAATGCGTGTGCCCGCAGCCATTTGGGCCCCGAGCCCGCAAGCTGAACGCCTGACCTCGGTCGGGCCGCTGCCAGTAACCCTCAAGCGAATCATAGCGGGATGGGCCGACTCCACGGCGTTCCGCTTCGGATTCTTGGCAGTCCTCGACCCGGTCTCCAGCGAGCCGGGCCAGGAGGTGTCTGCGCTGCTGCTGCGCACCACGGAGGCCCAGTCGCACTTCTCTGTGCCGACTGGGTCTTTCGACACGGGCTTCGCCGTCGGCCCGGTGGCCGTCGCAGCCTGCGACGACCAGGGGGAAACGATGGACGGCATCGAGGTGGCGGTGGAGTTTCTGAGCGTCCTGACCGACAGCATATACAACTTCGGCGGGATGGTCTCGGACGACGCCGTGCCGTTTCAGGACGAGGGCCCTGTGGCCCGACCCCACTGCCGCCATCCTGGCCATGCCAGAGGGCTTTGCCAAGGAAATCGTCCTTCGGCTCACGCGGGCGGCGCAGGCGAGCTGGAGCCCAATCCGGCCGCTGCAGTCGGTCCTGGCATTGTCGGTTCGCCGCTGGGGCTTAGGATGGGCCCAAACCTTTTCCTGATCGCTCCTGGCCAGTCAGCGCCCCCGCCGGCGGCCGTTGGGCGCGGGGCTGGGCGCGGGCGCGGGGCTGGGCGCGGCGCCAGCGCTCGCCCCACCGCCGCGACGAACGCCAAGGAGATCGCCGACGTTCGCGCCCAGATGGGCGCAATGCAGAGCCAGGCCGCCGATGTGCAGCAGACGCTCGCGCGCATCGAGTCCGTCTTGGTTGGCGCTGGGCGCGGCTCGCCGCTCCCAGGGCCGCCGCCGGCGCTGGGCTTGTTGCGCAGTGCGGCAGCCGCAATTCCCGGGTTGGCGAATCTGTTCGGCGGCGCAGCGCCCGCGCCAGATCCGCCGCCATTGCAGGCTGGCGCTGGCGCGCTGCTCGGGGGTCCCGTGCCCGTAGGGCCGGCGGGGCCAGGGCTGCTGGGCGCCGCCCCCGCCGCGGCCGTCGGAGCGCTGGCCCAGGCCGCGGCGATCGCAGGGCCGCCGCCGGCGAGGGCGGCCCCAATGGCCGGGGCACGCCAAAGGCTGCCTCCGCTTGGGCAGCGAGCACCGCTGGCACCGCCGCCTCGCGCGCCACCTGGGGGTTCCGTTTCCGTTCCTGGCGGCGCGCCGGCTGCCGGAGGGCCCCCGGCCCCGTCGACGGTCGCAAGGCTACCCGCGACCGAGCTGGCAGACGCCCTGAGGGCCATCGCCACCCAGGGTCAGGCGACAGCAGCGCTGCTGGCGAAGTCGTCGGGGACCTCTGGGGATCCGCTGTGCTCGCTGCTCGTCGGCGGGGAAGACGGGGTAGCCGCCCAACGGGCACGGCTGCCAGGCGCCAAGGGGGCGGCTGCCCTCGAGGCGCTCCGCCGGCACATGGAGGCCAACCCGAAGGCTTTCACAGCCCTGATCCGCGGCAACGCGCGGAGAGCCCTGGCGGCCACCGACGACGAGACCGACCCCTGGGGGAACTCGATGAGGGAGTTTTTCACCCGACACGTGGCCTTCGGCCAGGCCCGCGGCGTCGCCTACCTGGGTTTCGGGATGGCCACCGTGGCGGACTGCATGAGAACGGGGCAGTGGGAGCGCACCGAGGCGCTCCTCCTGCTCCAGCTCGCGGCCACAGAGCAGGCGACGCTCGACAGGGGCAAGTGGAGCCTTGCGTGGCTGCTGACCCACCTGCCAGAGCCGCCGCGGGCCCAGTTGTCGCAGCAGCCTCCTCAGGACGCACTCCGGCCCTTTGGGAGGCTGGCGGACCCCGCGTGGACCGCGGCGGCGATGGCACACCAAAGACGCAGCTGCCCTGGCAGAGCTCCGCCGCCGGGCACCCGGGGGCACGCAGGCGACGGCCGAGGAGACTCCGCCGAAGGGCGGCCAGCTTGGGCTGGGGCAGAACCAGGAGGGCGGCAGCAGTGGCAAGAGGGGCAAGGACGAGCCCGCGTCCGCCGAGTGAAGGGACGCCTGGGGCCAGCCTCAGGCCCCAATTGGCGCTCGCGCTATACACATAGCCAGAGCGAGGCGGGCCATCAGGAGAAGCTCCTGTGCGGATGGGCCCGCGGCAACGCAACTTCGATTATGGCGACGGGCGCCGCCCTTGGTGCCTGGATCGCCTCCACGACGAAACGAAGCGCCCCTGCACTCGCGGCGGCCCCACACGGCAGTACCGCCGCACTTCCGACAGCGCTTAGCCCTGCCCGCCGCCCTTCCCATGGGCGAGCGGGCCAGCGCCCCGCTCGGCACGGCGGCGCGCCAGATGGAGCGGACGCCGCGCGACGCACGTCCTGGTGATCGTCATGGTCTGTGCGCTGTCACAGCTGGCCACCGGAGGGCGCCGCGTCGCGCCCCTAGCCGCTTGCTGCGGGAGGCCCTTGAGCGAGGAACAGCAACATATATGCCCCCGACTCGAGGTGCTGGCCAAGCTGGTTCGCCGCCTGCCCATGTCCTGGGGGAACCGCGGCGAGGCCAGACTGAACGCGTTATGCGATTACTCTGAGCAGGTGCGGACCGCTGCCCCCGGGGCCGCCTGCCCCGCGCCCGCCGCCCTCCTCGGGGGCGATTCCCGGGCCGACCGCGCGGAGTTCCTCAGCGCGCCGGCCCACTTCCGCATCGACTCGTATCTGAACCCGTTCGACGCGGCTTGCTTCCTCGAGCCGCGCTTGTTGGAGGTGCCACGCGAGCCCTGCCTGCGCCCCGTGGCGGGTTTGAGGGCGCGGCGACGGGAGCTCGCGAAGTTCGCGCGCAAGCTGGACGCGGCTGGCCGCCTCTACCTGGCGACGCCCAGTGAGGCGCCCAGGAGCCAGCGCATGAACCCTCTGGCCGTGGCTAAGAACGAGTCCGTCGACCGCGTCGTATGGGACAGGCGGCGGCGCAACTGGATCGAGGCTCACCTCGGCGGCGGGGCCCGGGACCTGCTGGCAGGATACCATTTTGTGAAGCACGAGCTCGGTGACGGCGAAGTCGCGGATGTTTTCGCCGATGGTTTGCGCGATTTTTGCCCCTCCGCGGTGGCGTCTCCGGCGCGCGCGTGCACCAACGCACCAGCCGTCGAGCTCAGCCCTTCGGAGCTGGCGGGCGCGCGCGCGCTGCGCCGCTTCGGCGCCGAGCCGCCGCCGAAGCTCATCCCGCGCGCGCTCTCGCTCGTGATGGGCGACACCAACGCGACGGACTGGGCGACCAAAGCGCATTCGCAGGTGCTTCGCGGCTGCGGCGTTGCCTGCTGCGAGGCGCATCTTGCAGAACAAGGCGTGCCCCAGGGGTCCGATCGCGCAGGCCCTCGTGGTTGACGACCACGTCGCCGTCGCGAGCGCGCCGCGCCATCCTGGGATCCGAGGGCCCTGCCGTGCCGGGCCCCCAGCAGCTGCAGGGGCCCCCCCCGCCTGGCGGGGAAGTCGCGGCGGGCCCCCAAAAACCGGTGCGGTTTCTGCCTCCGCGACCTTCCGGGGACCAGAAACCGGGGCCGGTTTTCTGGCCGCGCCCGGGGGCCCCCGGCACGGCGCCCAGCGGCCCCCGCGCCCCCTGGCGCCCTGCCCAGCAGCCCGCAGCCATCGGACCCTGCCAGCCTGCCGCCAGGGGCCCCCCCCTTCCCGATCCTGTGGTCGGTTGGAGGCCCCCGGGTTCCCAGGAGGCTCGGAACCGCACCAGGAGCTCGTCGAGTTGTTTGACGCCGCCAGCGTCGCCTACCAGAATGCTGGCCTGGTGCGCCATTCCGCGAAGGCTCGACGCGGCGACCGCCATGGCACTGCGCTAGGCGCCGAGGTGCTCGGCGAGGAGGGCCAGGTCGGATCCGGACGCCTTCGCCGCATGCGCCTGGCAGAGCTCAGCGTGCAGCTGGCCGCTCAGCGGCGCGTCGCGGGCTCGCTGCTGCGCGCGGTGGTCAGCAGCTGGGTGTTCATCTTGTTGTTCCGCAGGCCGCTCCTCAGCATTCTCTGGCGCGTTCAGGTGCCTGCCCGATCCCAGTTGGGACTCGGAGGTATTCGAGCTGCCAGCTGGCGCTCGCCGAGAGCTCGTGCTGCTGGCGGCGCTCTGCGCCGCGATGACTTCGAACATCCCGGCTCGCCCGAGCGACGTGGCGCCGGTTGCCACCGATGCCTCGGAGAGCGCCTTGGGCGCCGTCACAGCTCCCATCAGCCGCTCGCTTCACCGCGAGCTTTGGCGGCTGCGCGACCGCCGCGGGTGGCCGACGCATTTGGTCGGGCAGCATGGCGAATGGTTATTCGCCCGAGGTCTGGAGCGCGATCGCGCCGACTTCGGCGAAGCCCTGCGCGCCGAGCAGCAGCATGCGCAGGCCGTGGATCCACGACGCGTCCTGGTCGAGCATTTCGACGTCCTCGAGTTGCGCACTGGCCAGCGCAGCCCTTTCTTGTCTGCTTGCGCCCGGCGCGGGCTGCGAGTCGGCCCCCTCGTCGACGTTAAGATTTCCGCTGCGTGGGACCTCAGGTCAGACCGACTATGGGTCCTATGGCTCGTCGCCGCAGGGCGCGCGTTCTACGTCCATTGCAACCCGCCGCGATCGACCTTCAGCGCGGCGCAGCGGCTCAGGCCCCGGTCGCGCTCATGCCCTCTCGGCGTCGACCCCCGCGAAGAGGCCGGGAACGAGTGTCTCATGATCACCTTGGACGTGCTGCAGGCGATCCGGCGGGCTCCATGGGTTGCTGGCACCTGGGGCCACCCGCGGAACGCATGCTCCTGGAGCGCCCCGCAGGTCCAGGCATTCCTTCGACATCCGCAGGTGAGCAGCATATGTTTTTTTTACATGCTCTTACGGCTGGGCTTCCCGCCAAGACAACCGCATGGGCCTCGTAAGTGCCGAGTTCCTGACCCCGCTTGCCAAGCCGTGCACGGGCTTCCACAAACACGTCCAGCATGCCGCGGCAGGCGCCGCCAAAGCGACGACTGGGCCTCCTTCGTCGCCGACTTCATCGGCGAGGCCCGCGACAGGATGCAGGAGGCGGGCGGCGACTCTGCCCTCGCCAGTCCCGAGGGCAATCTTGTCACCAGCGGTGCTTCGGAGTCTCTGCTGATCAACGAGATCGCCGCGGGCGCCGCGTGGACTCTCGAGGGGCCCACGCTGGACGAGGACGGACAGCACGTCAACATACGTGAGGTACGAGCCTACACCCACTGTGTGGGGCGGCAGGCAGCTGCCCGACCGGGCGCCAGGCAGGTGCATTTGCTGGACTCGTTGGTCGGCCTTGGGGCCTTGGCCAAGGGCCGTTCGCCGAGCAAGCCGATCAATGATGAGCTTCGCCGTGCCGCGCCGGCCATTGTGGGTCACGACCACTACCCTGGTGGCCACTATGTCCCCGCAGCCGACGACCCGACCCAGAACCGCGAGGTGCGGCAGGCGGGCGTCTGCGGCACCTGGCTGGCTTTGGAGACCGAGGCAGCTTTCGACGTCTTCGACCTCGTCGCTGCGCTGCCCCTGCAGCGCCGGGCCGTGGCGGACTGGGCCCGCCTCACCTCCTGGCGACTTGGCGACAGCCCTGGAGGCCATGGCCATGGGCCGGGCACATCTTCGACAGCCTGCTGGGCTACCCAGGCGAGGGCCCTCGCGACCAATCGCTTCCAGCCCACACCCGCCCTGCAGTGGACTTGGCGCGCGCGCGCGCTGTCAGCCCAGACGGTCGGGCGCCGAGCCGTGCTGGCGCAGCGGCTGGGGGCCTGGTTGCATTCGGAGCTGGCCATGTCTATCGCTCAGCTGATTTCCCTCGGAGGCCGCGAAGTCGCCCGGGTGCTTGCCAGATATGGGCAACACTTGCACGACGTGGGGCGCCCAATCGGCGCCTTCACCGAGACAGTGAATGCCGTGGTGGACCTGGACCGGTCGCTCCGGCGACAGCTGCAGGCAGCATGGGACGTGGTGGATGCTTGGCAGGCTCTCATGCCTGTCAGAAACCACTCCCCTACGCCGCTGGTGCTCCTGCTGGCCATGGTATCGCTTTCACTGCTGTGGGGTTAGGTCGACATGGGGGCTTTACTATATCTGAGCTTTGTCGCCGTGCTCTGGCCAGGCGAGCTCCTGGCCTTGACCGCCGCCGACGTGCTGTTGCCGAGCGCTCTGATCTCAAGCAGGCCCCGGGCGCATGTCAGGATCAAGCTGCCCAAGACACGACGCCTGGCGGCCCGCCGCCAGCACGATCGTTTCGACGAGCCGGTGCTGATCGAGCTGCTAGAGGCATGGTTGCTGGGTATTCTTGGGCAGCAGCAGCTGAGGGCCCGCAGTGCGTACCAGTTTCGGCAGGCGCACGATGCTCTAGTGTCTCATTTGGGCGTGCCCGCCAGCAACGGTGGTCACGCCTGCCAGCCATGGCGGCGCCACTTCTTTCTTTGAGCCAACCGACAGCCTCGTTCGACACAATGGTGTGGCAGATGGACTTCAGCCAGGACTCTGGAGATCTATATCCAGGAAGTTGCCGCCGCAAGCCTCCTTCCAGATCTCCCCCGTTCGGCCCGCGACCGCATTCGCGAACTAGCAGCGGCATGTCTGGAATTGCTCGACCTGAGCGTGCGGGCACTCAGCTGCGCGAGCCGGCGCTGACCAGCGGCGTCGGCGCGCCTCCACCGCAGGGTAGTCGGCAGGCCTGCGCAGCCTGCCTCCGACACCCGCCAGCCACCCCAGCGCCGCCTGTTTTGGTTGGCAGGGTCCGGCCGCTGCCCGCCCAACAGGGGCGGGCGGCAACCGGCAACGCGGCCGACCCCCGGGTGTAAAGATGTTCACAGGAGGAGGGTGGGGCACGCAGCAGCCGAGGCACAGAACTGACAGCAGCGCTTTGCACAGTGCGTGTGCCCGCAGCTATTTGGGCCCCCCTCCCCCCCACCCTCGGGGCAGGGTCCGGCCGCTGCCCGCCCAACAGGGGCGGGCGGCAACCAGCAACGCTGACCTTGTGCAGGGCACGCTGTGTGGCGCAAAAGGCCGGGCAGACCCCCGGGTGTAAAGATGTTCACAGGAGGGGGGGCACGCAGCAGCCGAGGCACAGCGCTGGCTTGGTATGTCCCGTTGCGCTATGTGTTATTATGGTACGTTTGTTTTGCCATGGTATGTAATGATCGACTATGATGATGTGATATGGTACGCACTGCCCTGTCATGGTTTGTGATGTTACGATTCGTTCTGCCACGATAAAGTGTGTCGCGATCGAAATATTATCTTAGGTGGTGTGGTGGTATGCTTTGTTCAGTTTTCTCCACCCACCAAACCACCCCAACCCAACCCGAAGGGTCTGATTTACCCTCGATTTCTAGTAGGGGGGGGTCCGGGAACATCGAAAAAACACATGTGGAGCCCATACCCCCCCCAACCCGAAATTCGGGTCTTCGGGTTGGGTTGGGGTGGTCTGGTAGGTAGTCAAGTTTGGCGCCAGACGGGACGCTCGGGGACACTCGGGGGACCTAGGGATGTGGCGGCCGCGGTATGCCGAGCGGCGCGAGGCGGGACACTCGGCAAGGGCTCCCTCGAGGGCGCGAAGTTATTCGCGCTTCGCGCTTCGCGGTCCTCGCTCCTTCTCCCCCTCCTCCTCGTCCTCCTCTTCTCCCCCTTGGGGGGCGGCGCGAGAGCGCGAAGTTATTCGCGCTTCGCGCAGCGCGAAGCGCGAACTTAGGAGCCCTTGCTCGGGGACACTCGGGGACACTCGGGGACACTCGGGGACACTCGGGGGACCTGGGGATCTAGCGGCCGCGGTGTGCAGAGTGGGCGAGTCGTCGCGAGGCGGGACCATTCGGGAACGTTCGGCAACCTGGGGATCTGGCGGCCGCGGTATGCAGAGAGGCGCGAGGCGGGATTTTCGGGGACACTCGGGGGAACTGGGGATCTGGCGGCCGCGGTATGCAGGGTGGATGGGTCGGGAGGTCCGTTCGTAAAATCTAGCGACATTGACCCCAACTTGTCGGGTGGGGAACTTGGCAACTACCCGATAACCACGGACAGCCACCAGCGGCGCCAGCTGCAGCAGTAACCGACACACTTGCACCAGCCGCGCCAGCGGCATCAACGAGGCCAGCGCGGCTACGTACACCACAACCACTGCGAACTACACCAGGGCAGGCAGACCCAGCCGCCAGCGCCAGCAGTTACGACATGACCCCGGGCTCCCATGGAGATCGTAGCAGCTCGCCGAGAGGCGCTGGCAGTTGGACTGCCCACGAACAGGTTTTGGGAAGGCGCGGACGCGCGCGTGGCTGAGGATCCACCACCGCCGTTTGGGGCACAAGCCGACGCACGGTCACGTGCGAGATTACCAGATTGGTCATGGTTCGATGTGCCAATTAGTTTCCAAAGTTTGCGTAGCTTCGACCTAGCAGTCGTCGCGAAATAAATACGCAAGCTGCATCACCGATGACATCACGCCACGGAACCGAAGATTTCTAGATGAGACTCACTTTCCGAAGGTGGATGGGTCTTGACAGCGTGCGCTTTTACTTGTTTCAGGTAGTCTGCGATTCATGCCGTGAACGCAAGGTTTGTGAGCAAGCCTGGCAAAGCCGTTATACCATCCGTCTGTCAGTCCCCCAGGCCGCTTCAACGAAAAAGCCGAATGAGATGTGATGTTCTACAAATTCCATATCGTATTCCACATTAGTAGTTGTTGTTTTCGAGTGGCCACTGGACAACAGGTGTCTGACAAGACAATACACAGCATTCTGGGCGCCTACCATTGTGTGTTCGATGCGGCATGGACCTGCCATCGTCTTGTGTTCAGATGGCCAGGAGGCTTTGAACAACGACGCAGCCAGGCCAAGGCCGTCCTTAAATCAACAGGCGCCGAGCTCCGTCTGAGAGCGCGTGATCAGCTCGCCACTACCATCGAAGCAAGAAGCGGCATCTTTCGACGCACGCTTCACGTCATGAAAGAAAAACTCAACAGGCACACAATACCTCTTGCGTTCACACCGCTATTGCACGAAACCATGTGTGTGAGCACTGCGCTCACTTTCTCCCATGGCGTATCGCCGAACCAAGCTCTAAACGGGCAACTGCCTGCATGCACCACATGTCTTCCAACGATTGACCACGATCAGGGTCAGCAAACTTTTGAACGCATTCGCGAACAACGGATCAGGGATATCAGCATTGAGGTTATCACGTAGGCCGTTGCAGTAGGCACGAAAGCTACACCACTTGTCCAAATTCTTGACAAGCCAAGAGATATTGTTGACGACAACCAGCCTGCTACAACAAAGGGCCACTGGAAAGGCTGGAACGGCCCGTGCCGTCTCGTGAGGAATGGCCCCAGACGGGGCCAAGTTGTGGCACAGGTCGGGGGGGAGAAGTCTTGGTTCAGCACCCGGGCGTACGGCACATTGTATGTGGATGCACTCACCATCCGCGATATCGGCTCCGATACCACGGCCTGGCGTACAGTACTAGTCTTTATCGCATCACTAGTTTCGGGGAAGCCTGCTGTGGCTCTTGGCTCCTTGCCAACGAAGCAAGGATACCTGCGATAGACTACCGCGAGTGAGCTATCGCCTAAGGTCCACTTGGCCTTACAATATCTTCGCAGGAACTATTTTCTGATTCACGCCTTAATCACGTGAGATTGGCCGAAAGCATGCAACGGCTCCTGGCAGCCACTTACGCTAGCACCTGCACGTTGGTCTACTACGACAGCGAAATTACCCCACGATTTCACGACTACGAATCCAATGGCGCAGCCCTGAGCATATAGCACATTACTGACATGTCACACGCACAGGTGATCCAATGCTCCAAGCCCTCGAAACCGATGGCGGCTTTCGACGCTTCGACGAAGATTGTCCAAGTGCTAAGATCCGGCGGACACGCTGTCACCACCGCGCGGCCCCGCACAGAAGGAAATCGAACTGGCCCCCCCGAGCCTAACGACAACCGCCGGCCCACCATTTACTAGGAGTGTGGTGGCGACCTCGAGGCGTACACCATAGATACCTGGTATACCGAACTACCGGAATAAAAGGAAAATTTCGAGACTACTTCAATGGAGGAACCCGGTACCAACCCAGATGATCTTTGCATCAGGGGGAGGCACAGAACGATGAGAAAGGATGAGGATGTCATTCCATCGTGTCTAGTTTCCGCATGGACTGGCCACGCCCTTGCGAGGATGATTTTTCTCTTGATTGTTTGTGGGAGCATTCCAGATCATGCGCCGCAAGCGGCACAAGAGAAACCATCTAGACCTCCTAGATGTTGTCGGTGTAGATGGGGTCGGAGGGTCGCGCCGCATCGCCGATGCATCGACGATGCGGCTCGATGCGGAACCCGATTTTCCCCACGCCGACGTCGCCGATACATCGCCGACGTCGACGCCTCATCGCCGGTGCATCGCTGATGCATCGGATGCATCGCCGATGTATCGGCGATGCGGCGCGGTCCTCCGACCCCATCTACTCCGACCCCATCTAGGAGGCCTCTACACCAGGAACAGGCCACGCGGTGCAATTGTCCATGAGGGAGTTGCCCAGTTGGCGAGAGACCTCATGAGAGAGGCCCCAGAGGCCTCAGTAAAGGCTGCGAATTTCCCATGGTCAGGGGGCTTTCATATCTATATCATTTTTGTTTTCAGTCCCAGGCTTTCGTGATCAATATTGTTGTGCAAACGCAGTCCGATGTTGGGCTCAAATCATTGCCAAGGCCCAAAGAAAAACCCAAGAGGGATCCCCCCCCACGAAGGACACAACATGTCCCCCGTAACGGCCCAACGATGATCCAAGATCAGTGGGACCGCGAAAAAGGCCCCAAGGGACGCTTAAATCTGCTCCAGACGGCCCCGTTTCCACGATTGCATTACAGCAGTAGCAGTCGCCACTGCAATAGTAGCAGCAGCACCACCGAGCGATGGAGAGCCGCGGGTGGAGTAAATCAAGCAGGAGGAGCGGCGACGATTCAGAAGAGAAAGAGGAGGAGCAACAGACGGCGAATGAGGACGGGACCGATGAAGCAATAAGATATTATATAAGTGTACGTCGCAATGTTGTGTTGTGCCGTGGTCTTCTTCTTGCATCCTCATTTCTTGCCGCCTCTCATCATTTGTTGTCTGCCTCTCCTGTGATCCCAGCCTGAGGGCGACGCCTGGTGCCTCGCTCCCAACAGACCCAGCCTCCTCACACGATCGCTGTTTTGCAGACACATCTCGAGAAAGTCCACGGCTGACATCCACAAAGACCCATGCGACTACCACCTGGCAACGGGTTGTATGAGTTGGCGAGGCTCGAACCGAAGCGCGCGAAAGGCGCGCGCGCGTGCATCTAGTACATACATGCACACTCAAACGATCTCCCGCGCAAGCCCTCGCTCGCGCGCCGAAGGAGCGGAGTGTATTGCACCGCCCCGCGGGAGAGGCCCCTTCCCCCCGGCGCGGCGCCGAAAACGACGATGACGACCGCAAGAATGGCCAGGACGACGACGACGATGCCATCGGCGGCGACGACGACGACGCGGCAGTACAGCGGCGACGGCGCCGACGGCGACAACGACGAAGACGACGACGTGTCCTCGTTTTGGGGTGTTGTCTGCGCTTCTGGAGACTCCCGCATCCCGGATGACTTGCCAGGATGGATTATGGCAGGAGTCCGTGGACCGATCTCGAGCGGATTTAGGAAGAGGGGACGAAGGAGGAGGACTTGAGCAAACCCAAAATGTATCAACAGAGTTGCAATATACCCTCCCGTCCTAAGGCTCCTCAGTGGCCCCTACAAGTTGGAGGTTGGAGTGCGAGATCGAAGTGCGCCAGATTCCCCTGGCAGGTACATCGGTTCTGGTTTCGGCTCGTGTGGTGACATGCGTGCGGGCGGGGCGGGGGCTGCGGCAGGGCCGGAGAGGTCCCTGTGTTCTTCCCCTCCGGTCGAGCGGTGGCCCCCGCGCGGTTGCCTTGGTGGTTGTCCCATGGTTTGTGTTGGCATTGTCCCGTGGTTTTCCTACGGTGGTCCAGCACTTGTTCCGTTGTTGTCTGTTTTGTCTTGTGGTTGCTCCCTGGTTATTTTGTGCGTGTACAGCGGTTGTTTCGTGATTGTCCCGTGGTTGGTCCGATGGTTGCCTTACGGTTGTCCCGTGGCAGTTGCGGGCTTGTCGAGTGTCCCGTGGATGTTCGTGGTTGGCCCAGGCGCCGCGCTCCTGCTCTGGTCCACGCTCGTTGCGGGCATGCTGGCCAGGACACGGCCAGGGGCGGCGCGCCCCTGCACACAGGCCGCGCCCAGCGTCGACCCGCTGTTCGCACGGGGCTGCGTGCGCGGAGCCCCGGCTCATCGACGCGGGGATCGACGGTGCCAACCTGCGGCAGTCTGAGGCGGCGCTCCGCGGCGGACGATCTGCGGACGAGAGAGAGCGGCCAGCCTCGCGGCGCCGCGCGACGGCAGGCAGAACGAGGCGTGCGACTGCAGGACGGTGGCGGACGGCTTCGAGGACGCCATCCTCGCGGAGCCCGCTCGATCCTCATGGGATGTGCTGTGCGGCTGTTGCGCTGGGTATTCCCAGTCGCCAGGCGCTCCTAGGCGCTGCCAAGCGCTGTCAAGTGCTCCCAAGCTTCGGAGCCCTGCGGGCTGCGGAGGGAGCACCCGGGCACCGAGGCGCAGGGCTGGGGTTCCAGCCGCCAATGGGCGCGGAGCGAGCGCGGGAGCCGCGGCCTGCGGGGCGCGGCCCGGGGGTGGAGCTCCCCAAGGAGGGCGCGAGGGCGGCTGGCTTGGCGCAGGAGTGCGCCCGAGGGCCGAGGGCCGAGGGCCGCCAAGAGCAACCGAGGGCCGAGGGCCGCCAAGTACTTCAAGGGGGGCAGAGAGAGAGCTCGCCGTGCGTGCGGAAAGGTTCTGAGCAGAGGCACTCGATGGGTTCCCAGCGGCCGGCGATGGCCCCGGCGTTGTCGGTGTCGGCAGCGCTCCCGAAACGAGCGAGACCCGAACCCTTCGCGGCCCAGGGGAGGCCCCCTGGTCTTTGTGCCCCCTTCCTCCTTCCTCGCCTCCACATCCTTCTCGTCCTCCCCCATCATCGTCATCGTCATCGTCAGCATCATCAGCATCATCATCATCATCATCATCATCATCATCATCATCATCATCATCATCATCATCATCATCATCATCATCATCATCTTTCTCCCTTCCTCCGCTCCCGCTCGCTGTCGCTGTAGATGTGTGGGGCCATCATAATCACCAGCATCATCCTCACCGTCGCAATGCCGACTTCATCGCAGCCGTTATCATCACTCTTGTCATCTTGAACCCCGTCGTTGGGATCACTGCGACTGGTCATGCCAGGGGTATGTTGGAGGTCTCTCGGGGGCCTCTTGGGGATGGTCAACATGCAGATTCGAGTTCCCTTCTATTCGGCCTTTGACTGGGCGCGGTCCAGGGGACCGGGGAACCTCCACGGCCGATGGTTCAGTGTTTCGGGCCATTTTTGGGGGGGCCGACCCGAGCGCCTCCAAGATTACCCAAGATGCTCTCAGGAGGGTCTCAGAACGGACCATGCCATGTTGGACTGCGCGGAATTCCGACCACGCTTTTGAGGTCTCTGAATACAAAGCACGCGAGCCGTCCCAGGAGCGCCCAGAAGCACCCAACAGCGCCTGGAGTTCTGCGATCGGGGGGCCATTAGTTCTGCATGCTTGCAGAATCATCAAGGTTCCGTACTCCCAAAAAAAAGCCCGGTAGATCCGTACTTATTGTTTTTGTTCAGAACCCTAGCGTCTTCTGGAATATTGAAGGAATCTTGGAATTCTGTACAAATCCCACAGCGTCCACAGGATTCCCGCTAGTCCCCCAAGGACTTGTTCTTAGCTATCCTGGCGGTTTTCCATGGAATCCAAAGGGTTCTCGATGGATTCCGATCGGAATTCCTTGGGGTTTTGGCGGGTTTTCGAGTCCGCGTCTGCCGATGTCCTACGGAATCCAGAGGATGTCGCTGGGTGTTCCGGAGGGACACTGAAGCATCCCTCTGCGCGAGTTGCTCGGCGGACTCCGCCCTCTTGTGCCTCGAGGCGCCACTCATCTCGGAGGGGGACACCCGCCGATGCGACGCAGCTCCCCCGCCAGAGCCTCCCGCCCGCGCGGCGCCCAGTCTGGCCGCGTGGCGCCATCCCCTTCGCGAAGCGAGGCCCCTTGCCCAGATCGCAGAGAAATGACCCCCGTGGATGCGACGCACCACTGCCCCCCCCCTCCTGCTAGGGCCCCGCGCGGGGGTGAGAGTCCGTGACGGAAGTTCCCCCTCGGGTGCAGGGGGGCTTGGGACTTGGGCGGCGCGAGCGCGCCTTCGAGAATTGACCGGCCCCTCCTCCTCCGCCTCCTCTTCCCACTCCCATTCCCACTCCCACTCCCACTCCCACTCCCGCTCCTACTACAAGTCCTCCTCCTCCTCCTCCTCCTCCTCCTCCTCCTCCTCCTCCTCCTCCTCCTCCTCCTTACTAGTCCTCCTCCGCATCCACATCCGCATCCGCATCCTCCTCCTCATCCCCCTCCTCCTCCTCCTCCTCCTCCTCCGCCTCCTCCTCCTCCTCTCTATCCCGGCGCCCGCCAGCGAACTCCACTCCTACCGCGAGTCGATATTCATGGGCGAGACGCGCCTCGGGCGGCACGAGGTCGAGAGGCGTTCGCGCCCTCCTGGGCCGCCCTTGCCGTGTGCCGCCGTCCTCTGGGGAGGAGGTTTTGTTGCTGGAGCCCTGCTGGCGATGCATCTCCCCACATGCCACGTGGCCGTCTGTCAATCTTGGACGGGTACACCTCAGGCGATGCTCAAGAAAACTTACATTTTCGGCCAGAGTCTCAATATTCTTAATGTTTCAATTGAATTCCTAAGATTTTGATAGAAATTCTGGGTTTTATTAAAATTCTGAGACTATGAATTTCTTAACCCATGATTTCTTAAGCATTTCGCAGGGTGTACGCTGCAGAAGGTGCCACACATCCGCGCCTCGTGTCGGTTCTCCCGCACACGGGAGCCGCACGCCTCACGAAGCATTGGAGATTGGCACCGGCGCAGGAGCGACGTCGGGGGGGATTGGGAAGCGGAGGAGGAGGAAGGAGGAGGAGGAGGAAGAGGAGGAGGAGGAGGAGGAGGAGAGTAGGATACGCCCCCCCCTGCATCCTCCAGTTCTGGAACTGTGGGGGGCTCCACGCGGCCACGTCTGGGCGCCTCGGCCAGCGGAGGGGAGGGAGGAGGGAGGCGGCGCGCGCAAAAGCGCGAGGGGACCCGCGCTCCGCTCGGCGCCGGAGCGCGCGAATCTGGGAGACCCACGGATCCAGGCATCCGACGATGTGTTGTATCAGTCAGAGGGCCCCTGACCTTGAGATTTGGGTGCCGAATACGTTTTGCACCGGGCGGCTTCGCTGGGTTTCGGGCAGCCCGACTCGAGAACGGCAGCAGGAAGTTGAGGCCGAGGGGCCCAGTCATGATTTCTCACGATGCAGCCGTTCTGTTGCGCGTCGTCGGATCTCAGGGGCCGCCTCGACCAGACCAGGGAGAGGCAGGCGCCGCTGGACCCCTCGGTGGCCTCGGAGAGAAGTCTTCTTGGAAGCACGTGCCCCGTCGGAGGCGCCGCGGCTGCCTTCGGCGCGGTGGCTGTGTCCGAGCTCTCGCGAGGGAGCTCGGTGAGAACAAGTCTCGGTATCGGGCGGTCCAGGTTTTCCTGGATCTGGCAGGTTCGCGCCGTGTCGGCGCGGCGGCAACCCCAGCGCGGACGTTCAAAGATTGAACGCATCCTGTGGTCAGGGTTGGCCGACATCGAGCGATCTGCGCCATCGGAAAGACGCGACCGCTCAAGGTTGACAGGTCCCCAATTCAAAACTCGTCAATATACGTTGCATGTGTTGGTCTGCGCCCGCCCTGCCACCGCGAACCATCGTCTTCCGTGGTTTGCACCCGTGCGCGTGCGGGTATGTGGAACATGTAAAGTGTGTGTGTGTGTGTGTGCGTGTGTGTGTGAGTGTGTGTGTGTGTGGGGGGGGGGGGAGTGTGTGGGGGGGGAGTATGTGGGTTGAGTGTGTGTGTGTGTGTGCGTTTGTCTGTGTGCGTGTGTGTATGTGTGTATGTATGTGTGTGTCTGTATGTGTGAGTACGAGTGTGTGTGTGTGCGTGTGCGTGTGCGTGTGCGTGTGCGTGTGGTGTGTTTGGGGTGTGTGTGTGTGTGGTGTGTGTGGTGTGTGTGGTGTGTGTGCCGGTGTGTGCCGGTGTGTGCCGGTGTGTGTGTGTTGTGTGTGTGCGTGTGTGTGTCGGGGGGTCGGGGTGGGGAGGGAGTGGGTGGTTGGGGGGGGTGCGTGTGGGGTGGGAGTGGATGTGGGTGTGCGTGCAAGTGCAAGTGCGTGTTCGTGTGCGTTTGCGTGTGCGTGTGCGTGTGCGTGTGCGTGTGCGGGTGCGGGCGCGTGTGCGTGTGCGTGTGCGTGTGCGTGTGCGTGTGCGTGTGCGTGCGTGTGTGTGTGTGTGTGCGTGTGCGTGTGCGAGTGTGTGTGTGTGTGGGTGGGTGGGTGTGGGTGTGGGTGTGGGTGTTGGTGTGGCTGCAGGTGTGGGTGCGGGTGCGGATGCGGTTGTGGGTGCGGGTTCGGGTGCGACTCCACATGACGGGCATTTCCCAGCAGCGACATTTGTACCAGCTTGAATGAAACATGTAAGGCTGGGATTCAGCAGCCAACTTTTTGTGGTTGGATGGGTATTGTGCCGTACCGTGCCGTGGTGGCGTGCCGTGGTTTCGTGTCAATAGTGCCGTTCCGGGTGTATTGTCCAACCCAATGTTTGCGATTGTTGTTCGGGCGCGGGGGTCCGAATAGTTATGCCCTTAGCTATGCTGTGCTCGGCCGTGGCCTTCACAGGACCCCGACCGAGCCTGGCCGGTTGCGTGCGGCCGGTTCGGTCGCTGGCATGCGGTGGCATGCGGTCTCGGTTGCGTGCGTCGCGGCCGGTTGCATGCGGTCGGCTCGGTTGTGTCGTTGCTTCCCTCTCGGCCGTTTCCGGCAGACTCGGTCTCGGTCGGGCTCGGCCTCGCTGTCAGCTGAGTCGTCTGTTTTGTTGGCGTTGCCGTCGTGGACGGCCCGTGGCCACTGCACGCCTGCCGCCTCCCTGGGCTGATCCTGGCCCACAGTCGAGACGCCGAACAAGCACTGCTCTGGGGTCAGCAGGTGCTCTGGCTTCCGAGCCGCCCCCCAGATCGACCCCACTGGCCCGGTGACGCCTCGGGCGCCGCCCTTGGCGCGCTCCGCGGGCCAGGGGAGGGGGGCTGGAGCGATCCACTGAATCCAGGGGGACCTTCAAAAGTTCATGTTCACGCAGGTGTTCCCCATATCCTGGGTACGGGGCTCTTGCCATTAGTGTCACGCCTCCGGCTCCCCTTACCCCCGCCTGTTCCTTCTCCCACCCTTCATGCACAGACACTCTCGCACGGAGGTGCGCTCACACTCACGCCCTACCCATATTTATATTCGCTTGCTAAGACCCGCTTATATTGCGACCCATTCAGATTTGTCATACTCAGACTCACTCAGACGCAGACTCACTCATGCTCAGATTCACCCATATTCACTGACAGTAAGACCCACTCACAGAAAGACTCACTCATACTCAGGCCCACTCAGAGCTGCTCACACTGATCATGCATGGCAGTTGGACCACCCAATGGGGAGTTGCCAGGGTGTTTGACACGGGCCCGTTCGCGCCCAGATCGTTGAGATGTATCGAGCTAAACGCCCATTCGCGGTTGTGGGTGCGTCTCTTTCCAGAGCCCCATAATCACCGCGATATAGTAGGCATTGCATATTAACGCCCAAGGGGGAGCCGCCAGGGAGTATGGCACAGGCTTGTCGCGTCCATAGCGAAGCACCCGTTCGCGGCTGTGGACGCATCTCTGGTTCAGAGATCTATGGTCACTGCAATCTAGCAGGCGTGAAATGGGGACCACCCAAATGGGGAGTTGCCAGGGTGTTTGGCACTGGCCCTTTCGCGCCCAGATTGGTGGGACCTCTCGAGTAGAATACCCGTTTGTGGTTGTGGAAGCGATTAACTCTTTTCCTCAGCCACATGATCATCGCGATGAAGCAGGTATGGCATCCTGGCCTCCCAATGGGGGGGGATAGGTGACACGGGCCTGTGCGCGCCGAGATCCGTGGGCCCTCTCGAGTAGAGACGGGCAATCGTGGCTCTGGGCGCGTTTCTGCTTAGAGCCTCGTGGTGACCGCGATGCATCAGGCCCAGATCACCCGGGCTTCACAAGAGGGAGTGGCTGAACATGAGGTGCACACGTGCGCGAGGAGGCGAACATCGTCTACGTGCGACGACGACGACGACGACGACGACGACGAAAGACGACGAAAGACGACGACAACGACGACGACGAACGACGACGACGAAGACGACGGCAACAACGACTTCAGCATCTCCGCGTCGAGTACGCTTTTTTCTGCTGGAGGCCCGGGGCCCGGGGCCCGGGGCAGGGCCCGGCGTGCGCGCGCGTGCGCGCCCGTCCAGGGCTCGAGGGGTCGCGCTCGCGCGGCCGCCAGCGTGGGCCCACCCGTGCGCCTGGACGGCGCGCCGCGCGCGCACCCGTCGCGCGGCCGTGTCCCCGAGGCCGCCTCGACAGGCCCGCCACGGCCGACAGGAGCCGCGAGCCACGCTCGGAGAAGAGGAGGACCGAAGCCACATGTGGACCTCCCAAGAAGCGGACGGTGGTTTGGTTTTGGGGGGGTTCTTTGAGCTGTCTTGGAGAGTTCCAGCGGGTCTGGGCATCTTGGAGGACTGTGACCACTCCCCCTTTCATTCGAACCCCGTTCCGCGCGGAGTTCTCGGATCTGCGCTGGGCCACCCTGTCAGCGCCTCGGGCGGCGCCCCGCCCAGGGTCCAGCGCCGAACCGAGAAATCCGTGCGGCCTTCCACAAGGGTATAGTTATGAAGCTGTTTCTTCCCACATTCCCGGCATAGTCCGAGCAGACGGGGTCCGAGGATCGCGCCGTATCGCCGATGCATCGGAAATATGCGGCTCGATTCGGAGCTCGATGTTCTCAATCCCGACGTCGCCGATGCATCGCCGATGCGGTGCGTTCCTCAGACATCTACTTCGGCCCCAGTCGGGTGGCCCCCGCTTACGCAGCAGAACAAGAAACAGTAAAAACAATAGATTACTTTCAAAGATCTGCACGGGCTTCTCGGGTCATCAGTTGAACCACCCCCCACACACCTTGAACGGAGCCTTTGGCGCCGCCCCTGGCGCCACAGGCACGCCAGGGTGCGTGGAGGGGGGTCCAGTGCCGACCCAAGAGATATCCGTGCGGATTTCCGAAATGTCGTATTTTGTGATTTCTTGTGGTTCCCCTCAAGTGAGTGGGCTTCATCGGCCTCCACACCCCTCTGGTGATATCGTCAAAAGGCTCGGAGCACAGCTCCCCCAGTCGTGGCTGGCCCGCGTCAAGCCACCGCCATGACTGCGAGCATGACCTCGAGCCAGTACGACCAGAAGTTCCACGGGCTGCGGCAGGCGGCGGCGGCCGCAGAGGCCCCGCCTGGCGAGGAAGTTGTGAGCAGGCCGCTCGCGGGCGGGCTGCGGTCGGCCGCAGTGCAGCCGCTCCCAAATCTCAGAAAGGCGTCGGTGGGGAGCGGCGGCGGGGGTGGCCGCCGGAACTCCGTGCGTTCCCTGAACGGCATCGCCAATGGCAACGACCTGGACATGATGAACACCCGCCTGGGGTCGGTAGTCCGGCGGCAGAACCCCTCACAGACCGACATCGGCCTTCAGATTGGGGAGTGGCTTGCCAGGGCCAAGATGCAGTGGATGACCAAGCTGCGCGGCAAGTCGCTGGACTTGAAGGAGCAGGAGGTGGACACGCTCGCGTCAATCATCCGCATGTACCGCGGAATCCAGGAGGAGGAAGTCCCGGACCACGAGAAAGTCTTGCCGGATCGTGGTTGGTTCGAGATCATGATGGGCATCGTGGTGATGGGCAACATGATTGTGATTGGCCTCGAGCTCGAGGCCGAAGGCCTTGCAACGAACGACCGCGACGTCGTCTGGATTGTCGCGGAGGCCGTGTTCTGCTTCGCGTTCGTGTCAGAGGTTGCCCTGAAGTTCCGTTACCATACGTGGCGGTGGATTTTCTTCGATTGGCCCAACATAATATGATGGGCTTCGCTTCCTGCCTCGACGAAGAACAACTGCAGAATTTCACTGTACACAGAGACCCTGAACATCAACGCTGTATGAGAACACTCATGTGGAGTCAAAATCAAACGAGGCGTTCTTGGTGTGGGTGGCCAGTGCAGCCAGCAACCGAGCGCGGCACAGAACGGTGCGCGAGCACGGCATCGCACATCTGTCGAATCCCAAAATTTCGGCATGGAAAGGCCTTCGCGCACGGCACAGCCTATCCCTCGCATACTTAGGCACGGTACGCGTGCACGGCAAGGCACAGCACGGCACGGCACGTTGTTTGCACTCTAAAGCCGAAGCACGGCACAGCATGCGGGCACGGCAGTGCAAGGCGTTGTTCGCCTTCTAGAATCTAGGCGCGGCACGGCACGACGCCTTCGCCGCATTCCAGAACAGACAGAGGCGCGACACCGCAGGCACGCGGCACGGCGCGTCACAGCACCTTTGTCGCATCATGGAACACGGGCACGACATGTGGGCACGGCTTTGCACATTTCCCGCGTTCTCGAATTTGTCCACGGCGAGGCATTACGCGGCACGGCGCATCTTTCGCTGCGTGGAACTCACGCACGGCACCGCACGGCATTGCCGTCTGCACTGTAAAACTTAGACACGGCACGTTGACGCACCATCTCGCGCCACATTTGCCGCATTCTAGAAGTATTGCATTGCAGAGTTCTCACATTCCAGAATTGCCCAACGGCGCGGCACGGCTGGTTTTACCCAGTCTACAAGTGAGGCACGGCACGGCATGGCACGGTCACCGCGTTCTAGAATTTGGGCACAGCACGCGGGCATGGCTTGATACCTCACAGGTGTCTCATTTTGTCGCGTTCTAGAATTTAGGCACGGCCCGACGCGAGGGCACGGCGCGGCGGCACGACATATTGTCCGTGCCCTGGAACTCATGCGCTGCATTTTCCTTGCACGGCACGCGGGGACGGCACGGCAGGGCTTGTGTGTTGCATTAGTTATGTTCCATGCACGGTTGCGCTCGTTGTTTAGGAACATAATCATGTTCGGACGTCCGCGCGGATTTTTGTGGGATCGGCGTTGCACCACCCCTCCTTGGCACGTGAAGCGCGCTTAGGGCGGCGCCAGAGGCACCGCGAGAGGTGCGAGCGCCAACAGAGCTCCGCCCGGACCTCGAGCACTTTATGCGCATGCAGTTTTGTTGTTATTATCTTGTCACCAGTCACGAGCATGAGCCTTTGCAGTTGGTGTAGTTTGCTGGTCAGCATTTGCCTTTGGCATTATCCTTGGTAATTCTTCCAGCTTTTATTGCTGAAATAGAACCTCGTTGTGGCTGCCATTTTTTCTTAGGGATGCCGCGCTGCACTTCCATCCATTGCAGTATACATCCAGCCCCGCTTTGCGTGGCTGTCAGGAGGAGCAGTGCGTGAAGCTCAAAAACCGAGGCAGCTGATTTGGTTCGTTGGATGCTGATCTGGCAGGCTTGCAATTTGGCCAGTCAGCAGATTGACTAGCAGGCTGGCTGCTTGAATTGGCTGGCTGGCTTGTTGGTGGGTTCGGAGTGTGGATCCTGTTTTGCACGAGGGGCCGTGGCCTCTACAGGGGATCGCCGCATTGGGAACGGGGACCCACAGCTTGCACGACGAATCTTAGCTCAAGGTCCTTTGCACTAGACCCAAGAGTGTCACGCGAGGACGAGACGGAGACAGATGAGCCCACGAGGCTTCCAAAAGGGCCCCGGACGCCTCGAGGGTGTGCTCCAAAAACGCCAGGAAATCCTTGGCAAGGGGGTCTGGCGGATCTATATTGTCATTGCGTTCTGCGTGTTTCTGGACTGCGCCATCTTTCACCCCCTCGGGATCTACAGCTACCTGCGAATGGTATCACTTCTTCGCGTCTTAGGGCTCATCGGCCTCCGGCGGACGTTTGCCCAGCTCCACATGCTGGAGGAGTTGAGCGGGGTTCTAGATGGTCTGATGACCACGGCCGGGGCGATATTTTGGGTGTTGGTGTTGTGTTTCTTCTTTCTCTACATGTCCTCCGTGTTTGTAACCGAGCAAATCGGTCACAATTTGGACTACGTGGATTATCGCAAGATCAGCGGCGGCTGGGATAACGAGGAGCTCTTCGGGACCATTGGCCGCAGCATGTTCACTCTGCTGCAGATGATGACTCTCGACAGCTGGTCCAGTCAGGTCGCACGGCACGTGATCAACATGCAATGGGAGATGGGCATCGAGGTGCTTGCGGCAAGTTCCGCCACCGTGCTGGCGCCCAGGGATGCTCGGGTGAGGGGGGGGGGCATGCAGGGAAGCGCGAGATTGGGGGGGGACCTCAGACGACTCACGGAAGCCCTGCCAGACAGCACGTGATACATTCAGGCGATCGCAAACATGGATCAAGGGGGCGTGGATTAGCGACGGGTCCCGTTTTCATGGAACATCGCAGATTTCCGCCGCCGAACGAGGCGGCACCAGCCGCATTTTGGAGAGGGCACCTCCCCCGATCAATGGATTTGGTGACCGCGCGCCAAATCTATGGATCGCTAATCCATGTTTGCGCGCATCCCGTTACGTGTTGCACCACGGCGCGCTCACGTCGTGTTGGCACGGCCGCGGATTTTCTTCATCATCTTCCTCGTGTTGTCCACGTACGGCCTCCTGAACATCGTGATCAGCATCATAGTGGAGCACATGCTGCAGGCGGCCGCCAAGAACGACAGAAAGGCCAGGGCGCGACTGGACAGCACGAGGAAGCAGGAGCTGGACAGCATCAAGGAAGTGTTCGTGCTGTCGGACCGGGACGGCAGCGGAGAGGTGGACCTCCACGAGTTTCTGGAGGCCGTGAAGAACCCAGAGGCCCGGGCGGTCCGCCAGGGTGGGTCTTCTCCAGTACTTTTCGAGATGAGGGCGAGAGGGGAAGAGGTGGAAGGATGAGGAGGAAGAGGAGGAGGAGGAAATGTTGTGGGGGGGGGAGACGTAGAGGCCTCTCGAAACGATCATCTGTCTGTGGAAGGGGGGGGGGAAGGAGGATGACGAACACCAAGGAGGAGGGAGGGTGAACACGAGGATGACTAGGGAGGCCCTTCGTCCTCCAAGCGTCCTCGAAAGGAGGGCGGACAGACAGGAGAGTGTGATATGGATCGGCGCGCAGCGCCGGGGATGTCCTTGCTGTGAGCGCGGCTCGAACAACTGGCGTAGCACTAAGGCCAAGGGCCCTGAGGAATAAAAGCGGCAGCGGCGAGCAAGGGATGAAACCACAGGCCTCTCGGGAGTGAGCTTGATTCACACTCCTCCTAGTCGCCGTCTCGGGCGGCCTCTGACAGGCCTGAGCGGGGACTATAGCGAACAAATCACTCGCCAAATGGCTTGCACGGCATACAATGTATTCGACAAAACCCAAAATAATATAGCCATCTTCTCAAGATACTAAACGGGTGCGATCGTCATCACAACAAACAACTGTGCGCGCTGAAACGAATGAAGCTTCTTAAAAACGCGGGGTTACGTGTGGATCTTTATCCGGGTGTAAAAAGCGGCGATTCGGAATACATGAAGTTGTACCAAGCGTAAAGTCTGAGCAACGATGCGGAATACATAAATCTTTACTGGGCGTAAAGTCTGAGCAACGATGCGGAATACGTAAATCTTTACCGGGCGTACAGTCTGAGCGGTAGAACATTACCGGTCCGATCGGCTAAATTGCCGTCCGAAAACCAAGCGGGGTTCACTTTTCTTTCTTCGTCTTCGCCGGTTTGCCCGCCAGATCAGATCCTCGCCAAACGTCTCTGCCTGTGAGCTTCCACCAGCGACCTTTGAGATCATTCACACTCTCCGGACACTCTCTGGGAAGATCGTGAGATCGGGGTTGCTGAAATGATAATGCTGAAGAAGCCACGACGCGTGTTTTTTGTAGGTCTTGCAAGTAATATATATATATATATATATATATATATATATATGTACACACACTGTGCGGGTGTGGCCAATGACAACAGCATGATGGGGAATGTTTGTCACACAACTGGGCATGCCATTCGGCTGCACAGTCGGGGAGGATCCGCTCCACGACACAACACTGGTTGATGAGGCCGAAACGGAATTCGATGAATTCGTCACGAAAACCACGGTTGGTGATGCGGGAGCCGAATTTCTTTGCGATCTTGCTGATTTTGATCGTCCAGATCCCCGTGCTTATGCTGCGGCATATGGTGATGGTGGTGGTGGTGCGATAGCAGGCGGTGGTTCTGTCGGTACCTGCGGCGGTGGTGGTCGCTGAATCGTAGCAGATGCTACTGAACTCGATGCCTGTGCACTGATGACAACATCCACATGGGACATCGTGATGTCACCATCGTGATCTCGATCCTCTGGAATCCTAGGTGGTATGTTGCGGCGTCGGCCGAGCACGCGGCCGTCCCAGCCAGGGTGCTCGCCCATGGCCTTCGCCTCGGCGACACTTTCTTCGGTGGCGATCGCGGTGTTCTGCCTCATGATCGCCCAGAGCGCCACGAAGATGCCGAAACCGATGGTCATGCCGAGGGCCAGCGTGAACGTCAGCAGGCATATGTAGAAGCTGTAGTCCGGCATGGTCGGCGCAGGCGTAGGCTGTCCCTTGACTTTGCCGAGGCAGGTGAACAGGACTGAGGCGAGCATGGCAGCGTGTGACTGCCGGGTCCCGTAGTTGTGTTTGCGGGCCCCGAAGAACGACAGCAGGACGCCAGCCTCCATCGTTTTCGTCAGGGCGTCCGCGACCATGGCCCAGGTCGGGACCCAGCTGAGCTTGAGCGCACTGTCGGGGTGCACGGCCTCCTTGATCATGGAGGCGACGATGCGGAGCCGCTTGTCAGTAGACTGGCCCACGTCTGAAGCGATGTGCGTCACGAGACCCTTGCTGTCGCTGTAGATCTCCCCGGGGCGCTTGTCGGCGAGCACGTCGATATGCTGAAGCGCCGTCTTGGGTTTGCATGCCTCGTTCAGCAGCTGTCGGAACCACACGTTGGTCTCCGACCCCTCGAGGGTAGCGTAGCCTTCGGCAGCGAGGGTCGACTTCACCGACCTCTTGACTGTGCCAGAGTGCCAGGCGACGGGCAGGCACAGGTCGCACCGGCCGCCGACGACGTCACGCGGGCGATGGGTGAGCTCCATCACTATGCCTTTGTGGCTCGTGACGCCGTCCACGTTGGCGAACGCGGCGTCGCTGAAGCACGCGAGGATGTCCGTCTTCAGGTCGACGAGCTTGCGCTTGAGCACGATCGCGAAGTTCGCGGCGGAGTGCACATAGGCGACTGTCTTGTTGAGCGTCTTCGCGTCGGCCACGGTAGCGACGCTGGTGCGTCGAGCGGCGAAGCTCACCGGGCAGGCGATGTCCACCCGGGTCTGCACTGTTAGCCACAAGATCTGCCCGAGCGTTCGGTGGTAGCTCGTCACCTCGGTGGCGGTGAGCCGGCCCTCAGCACCTCGGCCTTTCTGGGCCTTCAAGCCGTCGTAGTCCACCTGCGCGGCAGCGGTGGCCTGGGTCACTCGTCGAGTTCGGTGATCGTACGTCCGCAGTATGTAGTTGCGCTGGGCGATAAGGAAGTCGCCCACGTGTGAGTGGACCACCGCGGCGAGCCCACCTTCGTCGTAGAAATAGTAGAGGCCCTTCTCGAGCTTGCCCTCCACGAGGCCGTGTTTGGCGAAGACCTTCTGCGCGTAGAGGTTCCGCTGCCCCCCGGCGTCGCGCGCCCCGTAGATCGCGCCCGCGGCCATCGCGATCTTGCCAGGTTGGGCCCCCGGCGGCGGGTTCTTGGCCGGCATGCGCAGGGGCAGTAGCCTCAACGTTGCCCGACTGCAGGTAGGCCGTCATCGCGTCGCAGGACGAGATATCCCAGTCCTTCTGGGCCGCGGCGGCCAGGGTCAAGTACAGCGCGTCCCTGGATCTTGCAGGAGCGCCCGCCCTGATCTGCGACTTGTCCCCCTGGCAACCCTGCGCGACCAGGCGCGCCTTCGCGGCGCTCTGGCCCATGCTGGTCAGCACCCAGCGTGCGCCCGCAGGGCGCATGCCAGGGTTGCGCCGCAGGAGCTTCTTCAGCTCCTTGGGCGGGAGCTTCTTGTAAGCACCGAACTCCGTCCACTGGGGCCACTCGATCTTCATGGCGGCGTCCACGTTCTTTTTCTCAGTGGCGCCCGGCGCGTCGTACTTGAGCTCCTTGGCGGTCGCGTTGCCCGTGAGCAGTGCCTCGCGGAGTCGTGTATTTGCGTAGAGCTCGTCCGCGCGATTCTGGAAGTAGTTGTCTAAGTAGAGGTCGACCTTGTTCGTGCCCTTCGGCCGCTTGAAGCACGTGGGCAGATCGTCCAGGAGATCCTTGCGCCTGGCAGCGCGCTCGCGGGGGTCGAGCTCGAACTGGCGGTCGCGTCGCAGTGCCACTGGTGCGTTCTCCTGTTGAACTTGGCGCGGCGTCTTGGCGCCGCGCTGGCACTCGGTGCCCAGCGGGCGCCGCGACATCGTCTCCGGGCGCGCCTGCCCCTCCGCAATCTTGGCCCATTCTCGAATCACGTCCGAGCCATCGGACTCGATGTCGTCGTCGACTGGGCCCTGAGAGGCAGGTTCAGGAAGTGGAAAATATGCGGCAGCAGCGGCAGGAGTGGCTGCAGCAGCGGCAGCAGCGCCTGAGTCTGAGGCTGGCGCCGGCGGGTCGGCGGCCGCTGGCGGCGGCGGCGGCTCGGCGGCCGCCGGTGGCAGCGGCGGCTCCGCTGGCGGTGGCAGCGGCGGGGGCTGCTGCGCGTCTCCCCCCGAAGGCGGCGGGGGTTGGCCCCCCACTGCCGCTGGCTCCTCCACTGGTCGTGAAATCGCCGTCTCCATGGCGGCGCGCCAGCCACTCGGCGTGTTTATGAGCGCGCTGGTTCGCTTCGGGGTGCTCGATGGTGCCGAAGTTGCGTCGCTGGATGGCTTGCTGCTGATCGGGTGCTGGTAGCGCTGGTGGCGCGGGAGTCTGACCGTCACTGCGGGGGCGCCCCTTCGGTGTCGGCCCCGTCAGATCAAGGAACATGTCGTCGTCGGCGTCTGGCGGTCCAGCAGAGTCTCCTCCTTCGCCAGGATCGGGCGGAGGGGGTCCGCCTCCTGCGCCACCGCCGCCTCCTCCAGGGCCTGGAGGAGGCGCGGGCCCAGTGGTCCCTGGCGGGGCGCCCGGCGGAGTTCCAGGCGGCTGGTCGCCGTTCAGCGCGTTCGGCACTTGTCCCCACGGAACGAGTTCCGTGGCCGTGGCGCGGCGTAGGTGCCCACGGTTGACTTTCACGGTCGCGGAGCGGTGGTTGACCCATGCATTCGATGCGCCCTCGAATCCGATGATGACGGCGGGCCCGCGCCAGCAGCGCCCTTGAGAGGGACTGATTGAATCTCAGGTGATGCATGGAGGTCTGCGCGGCCTTCACGATGGCGATCCTTTCCGAGAACGGCTTGTCGGACACGATGCGTTCGCGCAGGGACAGCTTGCCGGCGTTGCCCAGCAAGACATGCGGGAGGCGAAGGCCTCGCCCGAGCACCCACTGCGACGGCGAGTAGCCCGTGGAGTTGACCTGGCTGTTCATCCACTGGATTTTGTGCGCAACCGAGGGTTGGTCGAACCTGATGCTGAACTGGTCGATCAGCTTCCTCGCGTGCACCCTTCACATCCCTCCACGTCGTTCCACGGTAGCGTTCTGCTGCGGCGTCGCCGCAGATGTCGTCAACAGGCGGCAACCCATGTCCTCGAGCTCCTTGGAGCACCCTCGCTCGACTTCGCCTCCTCCATCAAGTATGACCCGCTGAGGCGCGCCAGAAGGCGTGATCCAAATCTGCAACAGTCGAGCGAAAACAACCGATGGGCGCCTTGATGCGACAGTGCCGCACATCGTAAAACCTGAGGCCAGGTCGACCACGTTGAGGTAGACCAGCTGGTTGCCAGCGTAGTCGGCCAGAGTGAACATGTCCATTCCGATGGAATCGTTGAAGTCCCTGTCCAGTCTGATCCGTCCCGGTAGGTGACGTAGTGGTCGCTGATGTGCTGCACACACTTCGCAGTGGAGGTTGAGAGCCATGTCGATGGACCTCTGCGATCCACCAGTCACACGAATGGCTCGGGCAAGTGAACCGTTGGACGGGTGCCCCGTGTTCACGTGGGGCTGCATGATGGCGGACCGTAGTGTTCGCTCCTCCGCGGCCGTGAGCGCGGGCTCCTGAGCGGCTGCGGTGGCTGGAACCGTCCTTCTTCCTTCCCTTCTCGTCGTCGATGTAGGATGAGCTTCTCGTACAGGTCGGCGGTTCGGACGTCGCAGCTGCTCGGCTAGCACCGTCACGAGCTTGGTCATGTAGTTCTCGCTTCGCTTCGCGTCCTTCCCGCGGGCCGCTGCGCGCGGGTGCCCCCCGCTGCAGAAACGCCTGAGCGAGTCGTCGAACCCGACATGGTCGGTGATGATCCGCCACGGCTTCTTGATGTGGATCCCGTTTTTTGTCTTGAGGTTGAACGCGCAGCCGTCGAAGTCCACGACGCGCGGGAGCTGCTCCATCAGCTGCTTGGAAATGGCGTTCTTGTTGGGGTCCCATCCGTCGCAGCACTTCGGCTACTCGAACGAGACGGCGTGCTGGGCGCCGAACTTGTCGTGCAGCCGTGACAGGGGCTGCAGGAACAGGCCGATCATCTGCTTGGACTTGGCCCGATCCTGGTTCAACTTGGGGATCTAGCTCGGGTCGATCTGGACGACGAGTCCTTGTAGCGATGTCCAAGGCTGGCAAGGAAACGCAGCGTGAACTCGCACTCTCTTGCCTGCGGCACGGTGCTTCCGGATCCTGCCCCCCAGCTTCTGGACCAGTGACCACGAACTGCATGGAGAGGTCGAAGCCTGGAAGACCGCACCTGACAGCAGCTCCTCCCTTCTTCTTCCAGACGGCGCTGAGCTTGCTGTCCGGCTTGCAGCACCACTCGTAGAGCACGGTGCTGTTCGCTACGGAGGTCGGGCTGGATCTGGTTGTCGACTTGGCCAGGTTAGTAATCAAGGCCTGGCCGATCTTGTGCGGCTGGATGTCGCTCTTGCTGGTGACGAACACTGAGCGCTGGCCAGCGATCAGCTGCGGCTTCGCCCCCTTCCTGAGCGTCCTCACGCGCAGCTGCTCCTCCTCCACGATGTTGGCCTCGGGTTCGAGGCAGCCATTGGCGCTGGCGCCCTGGCCGTGGCTCAGGGTCACGGGCGCGCCGAAGACGCAGTCCGAGCATAACCCTTGGTGGCTGCAGGCCTCGAAGGTCGTCTCGCCACAGGCGATGCAGTCCTGCAGGGGCTCGGTCACGCACGCCGTGGGATAGGTCGATTGCGGCAGCGTCGCCAGCGCGAGGTTCGGAGCTGGAGCTGCGGTAGAGCAGCAGACCAGGGCTGAGGCCACGGCCGAAAGCAGCCGCGACCCCTTCGGTCGTCGAGTCTGGAGACGTCTCGGAACGTTCAGCTCCTTCTTCGTGACGAGGTTGTTGTCGATCAGCGCGCAGGTCCTGGTAGTGTCGTTGACCGCGGGCTGGTCGCCCGTCTTCGTCTTCCGACCTCGTCGGTCGAGCATCTTCTCGACCTCTACGTATAGGGTATTGTCCATCTGTCGCTTCCTTCCGGACGAGCTGGCTGCGCTGGGCGGTTGCTCCATGCTGGCGTCCTTGATAGCCTGCCAGTCTTCTGGCTGCAACTTGATTGCGGGGTGGCCCGCGACGCTCGTTGTGAGCTTCTGGGTGGAAGTCGCGGCCGATGAGCAGACCCGGCGCGGGGCTGTCCACGACGCTGAACACGACGCGGCCAGCCTGGCCGCACAACACAAGCGGCGCGGTGACGCGCAGCTTGCTTGGGAGAGTACCTCGCTGTCAAGCCTGTAGACTTCGTCCTTGGCTGGCAAGTCCCATCCTCGCGATGATGTCCTTGTAGTTGTCGCACCACTTCTTGCCCGAGACGCAGAAAGGCAGGCGGCGTCGACCACGCCGACGCGTTCGCCCACGGGCTTGTCACTGCCGATCGCGACGTTCACGTTCGGCAGGTGGTGGATGAGCCGCTCCGAGACGCAAGCCTCTGGGGGCGGCGTGACTGGCCCCTGCGGGTGCATGGCGATCTCCTCGTCCGCGAACTGGACCTGCTCGGTGATGCGCGCCTGCCGCCGAGGACGGCCTCCGCGACCTCCTCACCCACCGCCTTGTGACTTGCCGTCCTTGGGCGCGAACTTGCGAGCATTTGGCGCGGGACGCTCCACGTCCCCTGTCCAGTGTCCTGTCTCGCCGCAGTCCCAGCAAGAAGTGCCCCTCTTGCGCCGGTCGACCCGGCCCTGTAGTTTGGTCGGGCGGCGGGGCGGGGCGGACCTCGCTTTGCCGCGGCCCTTGAGGGCTTCCGGGGCCGATCTAATGGTGGCCATGGCCTCGGGCATAGCGGCAAGTTTCGTTGCGGCAGCTTCGACCTTGGCAGAGTCGCCGCCGTCGAACAGCTCGGAGATGTCTACGTTGGAGGACTCGGGCCCGGCGCTGAAAGCCCGGCGAACGATGTCCTGGACGTCGGTCTCGTCCTCGTCGTCCCCCCCTTGCTCTTCGTCGTTCTCGTCGCCCGGCTCGTCGACGACGCTGGTAGAGCGCCCCCCGCGGCCGGGGGAAACGTTGCTGCGCCAGCCGCCTTGCGAGCGCGACTGGTTGGCCCATGACTTCGGCGGGGGGGGGCGGCGCTCCGACGCGTGGATGTCCGGGGACATCCTGACCAGCAGCCCGCGGATGCGCTGGCAGCCGTAGCGCTCGTCGGGGAGTCTGCCCACGACGCGCTCGCGGCGCTCTGCCGTGAGCCCAGCCTTGCGCAGCAGGAACCATCCCGCCACGTCGCCCAGCGCGTTGAGGTCCACCCCGTTCTCGCGTAGCTGCTGCAGTCCAGTCTCGAACCGGATGGGCCAGTCCGTCATGCGTTCGCCTCGTCGTCGGCGATGTTGAGTCGACTCGAAGAACTTCTCGGGGGCCTCGCCCTTCTGCACGGGCTTCTGCTGGCCCAAACTAGCCTCAAGGTGTCGTAGCACATTCTCGATGCAGACCTGGTTCCTATTGCGCTTCTTGTCGTCGGGGTCTTCGATGTCCGCCGCGGCTGCCGGGTGCAGCTGCGCCTCCGCCATATTCAACGCTGCGCCGCGCGCAGCCCCACTTCGCTTCAGCACGTGCTTCGGCGCGAGGCTGTGGCCCGCGGCGAGGTTCTGACTGAGCTTCCCGAGCTTGACCTCCTGTTTGTAATCTCTCCACTTTGCAGGATCGTCATTCCATGTAGGGATGACGCTGCACGCATAGTTATCCGTCATTTTGTCGCACATGAAATGATGAGCCGCGTCGCCGACACGGGCGTCGAAAGAGAACTAGTTGTTGACGTTGGCGTCGCTGACGCTGGCGTTGGAGAAGCAGGCGCTGATGCTGGCGTCGCTGGCGCTGGCGTAGGAGAGGTAGGCGTTGACGCTGGCGTCGCTGACGCTGGCGCAGGGAAGTAGGCGTTGACGCTGGCGTCGCTGACGCTGGCCTGGGAGAAGTAGGAGTTGAAGCTTGCGTTGCTGACGCTGGCCTGGGAGAAGTAGGCGTTGAAGCGTGCGTCGCTGACGCTGGCCTGGGAGAAGTAGGCGAAGTAGTCGTTGATGACAGCGCCGTTGACGCTGCCGTTAGAGAAGTAGGCGTTGATGTCGGCGTCGCTGACGCTGACGTACGGGAAGTAGGCGTTGGAGGCGTAGATGACGGCGTCGCTGGCGCTGTCGTAGGAGTTGGCAGGGTAGGCGTAAATGTCGGCGTCGCTGACGCTGACGTGGATGATGCTAGCGTCGCTGAAGCTGGCGAAGACGCTGAGCAACAGCGCGACCAGGCTGATCAGGAAGCCGCTGGGCTTCGATTTAGGAAAACGTGACGCAGACGCCGTCTTGCAGTATGTACGGCGCGCAGCGCCGGGATAGCGGAACGGCCTCGTTCCAATCTGCCACTGTGATATGGATCGGCGCGCAGCGCCAGGGATGCTTTTGCTGTGAGCGCGGTTCGAACAACTGGCGTAGCACTAAGGCCAAGGGCCCTGAGAAGTAAAAACGACAGCGGCGAGCAAAGGGTGAAACCACAGGCCCCTCGGGAGTGAGCGTGATTCACAGAGAGGACAGTCAAAGAAGGCTCGGAACTGTGCACGTCTGGAGGACTCGCGCTGGCCTGTGGCGCCAGCCCACTGGCGCGCTCTGCGCGCAGGAGTGGGGGTTCCAGCGCCGATCGGATCTCGGAATGTTGAAATGTCAATGCAGCTTTTTCTCATTCCCCGGGCTTCGCTCCACGCGCAAGCGAGGAGGGCCTTCGGAGGGAGGCGTTGGGGCGCCGTGGCCCTTCACACGTCCACTTTGGCCCGCGCGTGGGCTGTGCGGGCGCCGCCTCGCGGCTTGGTCGCCGGTCCTGGGGCTTTGCCGACGCGGCCCGGCGACGTCGCGCGGTCGTGGTCGCATTCTGCTCGTCTGGACCGTTTTGGGGCATCCTGGACCACCTAGAGAGCGAGGCACGCGGCGTGGCCAAACGAGTGCACGGGGAAAGGGCGTCCGAGCGGGGGCAAGGAAGAGAGAGCGAGCGAGTCTCCAGTCTGCAGGTGGGTCACCGGCAGACACGGCAACAATGTGGAGCCCCGACGGCCTGCACATCAACCGCGCCCAATGGCGCCGTGCTGCCGACCGGAGTACCTGGGACCACCCTCGGGACGTTTGAGGCGCAGTGGAAGCCCATGCCAAGAAGCACCCTTCTTGCCTCCAGGGTGCCCCGGTTTCTTGGACTTCGATGGTTTTGTTGTTGAAAGCGTGCCACACCAGCAATCAATGGACTTCCTGGGCTCTCAGGGTTGGGTTTCTTGTGGAAGGTTTCTTGTGGTCGAGCTCCTGCCGGATGCACCGCAGTGGCTCACCAAACGACGCCCGAGAGGCCCAAGCAGCTGGATGACGACGAGCTTCCGCAGGTCGTCGATGCGAAGGCCAGCGACAAAAGCGCTGGGCCGGCGTCTGGCGGCCCACCGTGACCTCCGCGAGGCACGCCTCGGTGTCCATGGTGTCAATCGCCGCGGGCCCCCGCAGCAGGGCGGCCTCCGCAGGCTCATCTGCCCCAGCCAGACTCTGCTCCAGCACCTCGCGCTTCACGAGCGCCGAGGAGGGCTCCCCGACCGCAGCGGGCTCGGCACCGCGGGATCCGCCAGCAGCGACAGTCACCAGCTCCCGCTGCGACGCGCGCCTCACCAGGCCGTCGGCCCACTCGTCGACGTCGTCGTCGACGTTCATGTTGGACGCCTCGCCAGCGCCAGGGGCAGGAGGAGCACCAGCCCCAGCCGCCTTCCTCGCAGCGCGGCGCTGTCGGCGGCACCGACACTACGCGGCGCGAGCCGCGGGATCAGCGGCGCCAGCAGCACCAGCAGCGCCAGCAGCGTGGATCAGGAGGAGCAGCGCCAGCAGCAGCGTCGCGTGGCGGCAGCTCGAGCGCCTCGGCATGTAGCTGGAGCAGTGACGGCCACAACAGCGGACCGAGCCGCCGCGGCGACGGTGCGCCGCGGGGTGCCTTCCAGCACGGCGCCACAGACAGCCGCCTCCATCAGGGCGGCGGCAACAGACGGCGGCGCGCGAGCCCCTCTAGGCGCAGCCATCCCGCAGCGGCACCGACGCGAGGCGACGGGGGATTCTGGATGACAGGCGCCTAAGCCAAAATGGCGACAGACGCGAGGGCAAGGAAAGGGGGTGGGGGATGGGGGAGGGAGGTCACGACAGCGTGTGCTGCATGCAGCTGGCTCAAGCTCCACCGCGAGGCACTCTCCTCACGAAACGCAGTGGCTAGGCGCCTTGAAGGTTTCACGGAGGCCGAAGGAAGCCAGGAACGGATCTCTTCCTCTGGCACGATTTGGGATTGCCAGGACGTTACAATAATGTTGATTTGCGGTGTTGAATGCCAAGGAATGGTTGTTTGGCACGGCTTAGAATTGTCAAACGCAACAGTCACGTGGATCCGTGGTGTGGACGTCACCGGAACATTGTTTAGGCATGTTTGAGGATGTTCAGGTTGTTGTCTTCGAATGGGCAAATTGCATGAACGGAATTAAACGCTTCTAGGGCCCTCTGAGAGGGAGTTTTGAGGGAGGGTTTATTGCAACATCGTTGATGCTGGGTTTACACTGGTCCTCCTTCATCCTCCTCCTCCTCCTCCTCCCCCTCCATTCCATAGTTGTCATCCTCCTGATTCCTTCCCCCCATAGGCAGTGAACCTGCTGCTCCTCCATGGTGGGTCGGAACACGCACGCGTGGCTTCGCGGGCTGGGCCTCTGCGCCGCGACACCGCGGCTACGGGGCGTTTTCTGGCGGATGCATCGCGCGGAACGTATCCGTGCGACCGCGCATCCGCGGGATCCACCACCAATTGAGCCACGCATCCCGCAGGAAGCGTGGGCGGAAGAGTGCGCGATTGGCAACTCTTCGGATGGAACCGCTGACGAGTGAGAGAAAACGGTTATCCCACTAAGTGCGATGGATCATTCTGCGCTCTTACTGCTGGCGCAGCTGAGCGGATACGTCGGGAACCGACCAAACGATCCGCGGGATCGCGCGCTGGAACCCAGACCGCCAGGGCGCGGATACAGATATGTCTGTTCGCCGCTCGTGACACCAGGCATTCGACGATCCGATGTTTCCGAGTCACCGTCCAGCCCCCTTGATTTCTCGACCTTTCCTTGGGGGCCAGCTTGTCATCCTGAGTAATGTGTTTGCCATGGGCCTACGACCAGAAATACCCCCCCCCCCCAGACATAGAACGCTAAAAAACAAAAGACGGCTGGATTGCCGAGTTATCTCCCTCCCTCTCCCCAAGCGTTCCGCTAGGTCAGCTTGCACTTGAATCCCTGAGGCCATCACACTTTTCTTTGTCGTGCGCCGCCGATTAGTTTCATTGTGTGTACGCATCTTGCGTACTGAAGGTCGAGTACTACCTGCATGAGAAACATCCCCCCATCCCTATATCAATATGATTGGCGTCGCTCTGTCTCGGTGCCGACATTAAGGAACCCCCAGCTTCTGAAGGCACGTCCTTACGATTGTCACCACATTGGCCTTGTCAATCTTGGCAATAGGGATAGGGGATAGGAAGAGGAAGACGGAGCAACAAGCCACCCAGGTGGTTTGCCTTCTTCCTCCTCCTCCTCATCCCGCACTTGGTGCCTGGTAAGTTGTCTCAGCTCTGCGGGTAAGCGCTGCTGGTCGAGCTCACGACGGCCTGCAGATTGATGCGATGCCGATCGCCTCAACCGCCCACCAGCACCCTTGCGCCACACACACACACATCGATAGTCCTCAGTACGTGTGGTAGCCCGAAGAGTGCTTACAACGCTGAGCTCACCGAGAGTACACAGCTTGTGTCGAACCTCATTACGCCGCCTGCGTCTTCTTGGAGGGTTTCCCTGGAACAGCCGTTGGCCTACACACGCTCTGAGTCCAACACTGCACTGCACCATCGGCCGCTCAGTCCGACCACGGCAAATAGGAGCTCGCCCCCGCCCGCGCCAGCCTTCAGACCCCGCCCCCTTGCCCGAGGCTGGGATTGGCACACATCCACCGCCTGGGGAACCGATCGTCCTGGACATCGCGAGGTGGTTGATGTGGATACATTCGGGCCCCCAGGGGCTCCGGGATATCCATAGCCATTGCTGCATTGGGATCGTGGGGCATCGGCTCCCAGGGCGGTCGCTGTGTACAAACCCCAGCCTCGAGACCCGCGCGCTCCGCTCCGCTTCCCCTTTGCTACGGCAGGCTCGTGTCGACGCGGGTGCGACCCCGGCGCCAGAGTTCCAGGTGGAACGCCGCCAGTAGCCCAGAGAAGATTCGGCATCGACGATCCATGCGGCGTGAGAAACCAATGCGCAGTTCGTCACGACACGAGCAGTGGAAGCCCATGCCAAGAAACACACGGGCTGCCTCCAGGGTGCCCTGGGTTTCTTGGGTTTCGATGGTTCTGCCATGGACAGCGTGACGTTCCCACACCAAAAATCAGTGGACGTCCTGGGGTCGCAGGGTTGGGTTTCTTGAAGGTCTCTTGTGGTCGGGCCAGTACTATACAGAGCTCGGCCTCGAAGTCTGCGCGCGACGCTCCGCTCCGCCTCGCTGACCTCCCTCGCCGCTCGCCGCGCTCCCCGAGAGGTGCAGTGGCGCATGAGGGCTCTGGGCCTGCCGCTGATGGGCGCGGCCAAGCTGTTCGCGGTGATCGACGGGGACGGCTGGCGAACCTTGTACCGGCGGCGAGCGAGGGGGCGGGAGTGAGAAAGAGAAGGCCTTCTCAGAAGGCTCGGAAGTTCCCCGGCCTTCCGAGAAGTTTTCTGAGCCTTCCCCGCAGACAAGCACACTTTGTTCGGAAGGCACGAGGGGTTCTGAGAAATCTCGCCGCCTTCTGAGAAGGCCTTCTCCTTCTCATTCCCCCCCCCTCGCTCGCCGCCGATTGTAGCGTTTCTTCTGTTCTAAGCCCCGCGTTGCACAACATTGGAGGATCGTAGTCTCTGGTCGATTCTGGCAATTTTGGTGGGGGGGGCTTCTCGTCGTCGAGGCTGGAGTCGCGAAGGAGTTTTGATCAGATCGCACCACTGCAGAGGTCCTGGGGGTCGGCTCTTGACGGGGAATGGCCCTGCGCTCTTGCATGCGACTGGGCAGATTCGCCGCAGGTTTTTCGCGGTGGTCAGCCGCTGGGAGCCCTTTCCGAGTCTTGGAGCTTTCAGAACATGACCGTGGAAGAAGCACATGTGATTGGAATTGGTGTCCGGAGTTTAGAGGGGCATGTTGTGGAAAAATAGCGCAGTTCCAAAGTCTTGCCAAGCTATCGGGTTAAATCTTCCCCCAACCGTTGTGGAAACCCTAAAGGGAGCATTTGGGAGGAAGAGAGAGGAGGATAGATAGATAGGTAGATAGATCGGATAGGACCGCTTGCGAAGCGACGTTACGTAACCTAAACAGCAGGCGCGAGATTTCGGCTCGGCCATTGTTCCCAACCATCCTGTGGTGGACAGCGCCCCGCGTCCCACCTCCCCCTCCTTCTCTCCTCGTCCTCCCCTCCTCCCCTCCCATCACCAGCGCTTCGTCTCCCCATAGAGAGCTCCACCGAAAGGCCCCCGTGAAGGTGTTCGCATGCGTCCCCCCCCCACCCAGGACAGCGCTTCGTGGCCCCATAGGGAGCTCCACCGAAGGCCCACGTAGGGGTGTTCGCATGCGTCCCCCCCACCCATGACAGTGTTTCTTGGCCCCATAGGAAGCTCCACCGAAGGCCCGCTGTGGGGGTGTTCGCATGCCCCCCCCCCATCCAGGACAGCGCTTCGTGGCCACATAAGGGGGGCTCCACCGAAGGCCCCCGTGGAGGTGTTCGCATGCGTCCCCACCACCCAGGTCAACCTTTCGTGGCCCCGGGGGGAGTTCCACCGAAGGCCCCCGTGGGGGTGTTCGCATGCGTCCCCCCCCCACCCAGGACAGCGCTTCGTGGCCCCATAGATAGCTTCACCGAAGGCCCCCGTGGGGGTGTTCGCATGCGCCCCCCCCGCCTAGGACAGCGCTTCGTAGCCACATAAGGAGCTCCACCGAAGGCCCCCGCGTGGGTGTTCGCATGCGTCCCCCCCCCACCCAGGACAGCGCTTCGTGGCCCCATAGGGAGCTCCACCGAAGGCCCCCGTGGGGGTGTTTGCATGCGTCCTCCCCACCCAGGACAGCGCTTCGTGGCCCCATAGGAAGCTCCACCGAAGGCCCCCGTGGGGGTGTTCGCATGCGCCCCCCCACTACCCAGGTCAACGCTGCGAGGCCCCATAGGGAGCTCCACCGAAGGCCCCCGTGGGGGTGTTCGCATGCGTCCCCCCACCCCAGGTCAACGCTTCGTGGCCCCATAGGGAGCTCCACCGAAAACCCACGTGGGAGTGTTCGCATGCGCCCCCCCCCCATCCAGGACAGCGCTTCGTGGCCACATAAGGGGGGCTCCACCGAAGGCCCCCGCGTGGGTGTTCGCATGCGTCCCCCCCCCCACCCAGGACAGCGTTTCGTGGCCACATAAGGGGGGTTCCACGGAAGGCCCCCGTTGGGGTTTTCGCATGCGTCCCCCCCACCCAGGACAGTTCCGTGTCACCATAGGGAGCCCCACCGAAGGCCCCAGCGGCAGTGTTCGCATGGCGGCCTCGGGCAATTTCGGCATACCCCTCACGAGGATCGTGGCCTCACAGGAACTCCACCGACGGCGCCAATGGCAGGGTTCGCATGGCGGTCTCGGACCATTGCGGCACACCCCATCACGAGGACCGTGGCCCCATAGTTGTGTTGCTTCAACAACCGCGCTTGGGCGTCGTACTCCGCCTTGTCGACGTGCAACGCCACCTCCTCCCTCATGGCTCCCCAAGCCCTCTCCTGCTTCTGCTCCTCGGTCAGAGGGACGCCGTCCTTGTCGTCGTCGGCGCCCGCGAAGACGGCCACGAACGTGTTCCTCAGCATGTCGGGCTCCGGCGGGAAGCCGTGGCCACATAGGGAGCGCGGGCGAAAATGGTATTCACAATTGCGGTATTCACAACTGCATATGTGGGTCCTTCGCCAGGCTATTTCATGTTATTTGTTTTTGGTCCATGTGCCTTCACATATTTTGTTGGGGTGACTAACTCCTGTGGGCGTGGGTGGCGTACAGACATGTGTGAGAGACGTCATTTGCTGACTGCCGAAAAGCCCACAGAAATTGCAACACCAAAGCTTCGGACCGCTGTGGCAAAGCACCGGGTGTTAGGTGCAATGTGTCCTCCCACCATATTGAATACCTGGGCCCTTCGGCAATTTCGCGGAAACGGCATCCTGAGGAGCTCATTCCACATACGGGCTATTCAACCAGTTGGTACGTTGAGTTTGAGACGCGCTCCCGCGACACCTCTGGCATTTTCCATCGGCGGCAAGAATGTGAGCCAAGGAGAAAGGAACAACAGGGGCAGCAGCAGGGGGGGCAGAGCGGTCCTTTCTGCCAGCGGGCTTCCTGGAAGCTTCGGCCTGGGTGGCCTCCTCTTCGCGCGAAATAGCATCATCCGCAGAAGCCAAGTCATTTTTTATGCCTCGTGCAAGCGAAATCTAGACACCTCATCCACTCTCGCCTCGAGCGTGGCCTGAGCGGCCAAGTCGTCGACAACGAAGTTGCACATCATTTACCACCGAGGGCGAACACGCAGAAAGTGTTCGGGCGAAGGATGAGATGGCGTCTGCAGCACAGCGATGAGCGAACAGGCCCTGCCTTGCTGCAGCTTACCGAGACGGGCCCAGAGATCACAGTTCTCTCCAGGCAATGTGTTATAATTTCGGAAGTGTTACCGTATCATGAATGATGCCGTATCGATCACGTGGACCATTGACCCCGTCGAGAATTCCATTGCCAAAGTGAGGGCCAAGAGCTCTCCCTTCGGGGCCGTCTGACCCCCCCCAAGTGCGGGGACCTTTGCGGCTGACAGAAACCCTACCAGGCTCGAAGTTCTGGAGAACCGCAACGCCTAAACCAACCCTCCTTATACTGGGCCCCTTTGGAGTCGGGATTCCCGCTCGCGCTCCCGAAAACCAGAAGCGGGCAGGCACGGGTCCCCTGTCCTATAGTCCTAGGATTTAGGGGTTCGTTTGAGCCGTTGCAGAGCCATTGGCTGTGGTCGGGAAATTCGAACCCACGACGCTGGCAAACTGCCTCGAAGCCACAAGCATGATCCAGACTCGTGCTGAGCGATAGTCTTCGGGGGGGTAGGAATCGCGGATGCAGCGACAGTTTGTAAGTATGTGCTCTTCCCGCAAGTCCACCCTTTCTGCAGGGGCGTCGCGGGAAATCCACCGCAGCGCAGACACAGTCGGCAGGCTGTAGAACCACGTCCGTTTATTTCATCGCTTCGCTCATTCCGCCGGCCCCCGCTGGCGGCCTCATGGGGCGGTCTTGGGGGCGCCTCGGATTGTCTTGGAGCGTCGGAAAGCCGGAGTGGGGGGAAATCCAAACTCTGGCCAAAACGAATGGAAAAGCAATGAATCGGGCCTCTTGGGGCTCTCTTGGGAGGGCTATTGAAGGCCACTTGGGGCGTCCGGGCGCGCCTCTTTGGGAGGCTTGTGAATGTCTTTGGACGCCTGTCGTGGGCCTCTTGGCGATATTTCCGGGACCTCCTTGGGCCCCTCTGGGGCCTCTTTGGGGCCTCTTGGCGGCCTCTTGGGGGTCTCTTGGGGCCTCTTGGGAGCTTCTTGGGAGCGTCTTGGGGCATCCTCGGGACCTCTCGGGGCCGAGAGCTCGAAATCTCTGTTCGGGTTCCCCGTATGGGCCTGCTCTTGGGGATATCTTGGGGGCCTCTGGGGCCATCCTGGAGGCCTCTGGGGCTATCTTGGAGCCCGCTGGAGCCGTTTGGGGGCCCTCTTAGAGTCCTCTTGGGCCGTGTTGGGAGGATTTTTTTGCCACTTGGAGTCCTCTTGGGCCGTTTTGAAGCGCCGGTAAGCCGATAAGGCGGAGAAGCCAAAATCATGAAAAAACTAACGGAACATCAGCAATTGTTGCCCCTGGAGGCTCTCTTGGGAGGGTTCTTGGAGGCCTCTCGGGGCGTCTAGGCGCCATCTTGGACGTCTTGGAGCGATCTTGTGGCATCGCGGACCTGTCGTCTATTGTTTTGGGGGCCTCTGGAAGGCCTCTGGGCCCTTCTTGGGGCTCTCTGGAGCGCCTCGAGGGCGGCGCCCAGACGGAAAACCATCTCTGGCCCGAACGTCCTGGGACCGTCCCGGGGTACTGTTCGTCGGGGGACCCCAAGGGGCAGCCCCGCGCGCGCGAAGTAGAAATATTGTTAACCAGTTACCAGAGATCTTAGCACGCCGCTGGCCCGTTGGGCCGGCGAATTACGCGTTGATTGGGCCGGGTGTTTCCGACAGTTACGCATAGCATCATCTCTTAACATTGGCGTTCCTCAGGGCAAGATTCGAGGTTGTGGATGTATTTCCTGTAGGTCAGACTGTCGACCTCCTGCTCCAGCCCCGAGCCGCACGAAGGTGAGGAGGGTAGCACAGATTGTTGGCGCTTGATGGTATCCTCAAACTCTTTAACTAAATCCGAAAAGTCGGTGTTTGGGCCCAGTGTTCACCCGACAATGAAAGTCTCCCTGGGGATGTCCCCTTGAGGCATGGTGCCGTGCGGTGGCAGAGACTGTGTCCCACTGAAATTGCAACAAGCAGTTAATAACCGCAGACATGGGCCCCCTCATGTGACTACTACGTGTGGATTCTGGAATATCTGCCAGCCCAGCTGCCGTCTTGGGCCATGCCAATTCGACCCCCTCTCTGAGCTTGGGCGTGCGAAACCAAGAAGACAGCTACAAACGCCAGCGTTCACAGGGAAGGCGATAGCCTGGGTCTTGAGTTTCGTCTTTCAAATCTAAGGCTGATGTGGTGCAACGCCCTCGCTTGGCTGAGTACGCAATGCGGGCAAACCTGCGTCCCATCTGAAGAAGCATGTTGTTGCCAGAGACACCGTGGACCTGGTGTCCGTAGTGCCTTGCCGGTTGCAACCGGCGGACTCTAATCGCATGGTTGGGTGATATCGAGACGAGACGTTGGCGAAACGAACGATCTCATGATGCGCGCTTTTGACCGCGCGTTTGCGCTGGGTCATGCGCGCGTGCCGCTCCGCGCCTTTGTCGATGCCCAAGTAGCTGGCCCGGAGGACCGGGACGACCGTGATCCCCTTCCTCTTGATTGAATACGCCACGCGACGTGCATTTTGGCGATTTGAAGTCAGCATTGTACGCTGGGCTGCTGCCTGTAGCCCTTCAGCCTCCAGCCTCTCGATCGCGTGCGTTTGCACTTTGACGAGGTGTTTCCTCACGGCACCTCGGGATCCTCGAATTTGTTGGGAGAGGTCGTTTATCAATAAGCGAATGTCTACCATGTGGTGGGCGGCTGTCAATGCATCTAAGCTATAGTCGGTCACTCAGGGCGCGAAGCGCGTCCCGTTGCGCAACCCTTCAATCGCGTTGCTTGTCGGATGGAATTCCTCTGAGTAGCATTCCGTCTGCGCCAGCGCCTTCGGCGCCAGGCGCGACTGCAGCTCGAGGAGGGGGATGGCGGGCGAGAAGCCCAAGGCCGTCGCCGCGCGAGCGAGTCGGAGCCACCCGATGCCGTCGTAGAAGCTCTGAATGTCCATGAGGCCGTGACCGCAGGCCATTTCCAGCGCGCTGGAGATTTCATCCACCAGTATGCAGAACACCCTTTTCGTAAGGATGGGCCCCCCCTACCACCATCGCGTTGCAACGAGGTTGTGTGTCGACGGCCCACTGCTTGTTCAGCGGATCCCTGGCCAGCGACCAGATGCGGGGGGGCACCCGCGTCTCGACCGACTTCAGCGCGTCCGCCAGTTCGCCCAATCCTTCCAGGGATAACCGTTCGACGTCGATAAAGGGAGAGTTTGTCATTTCCTTGCCCCGCCCGCGGTCTCATCTGATAAGTTGCGAGTTGGAGTTGGGTGTTTGTCAGGGTGGGCAGCTTGTGACATTGGGTAGCTTCTCGAATAGCGTCGAGTGTGATAATCGACTCTACGATGGGCTCTCATCCTGAAGCACTACATAGCTCGTGCCATCGCTTCACCCTGCGGTCCACGATGTCTCTGGGATGGCGACGGATGGCCCCGTCGAGTTTGAGCTCCGCGGGCGGGGGAAGTCTCTTGATGCAGGCGTGTGGTCTGCGGGCTGTTGGCTCGGGCACGATCCATGGGCGGAGCTCCTCCACAGACGCGCGAGTGGCACGCCCCCTCGGATCTTCGCCCCGCCCCCTCAGCAACCAACACCATATCTCGAAGAACGGTAACGTGAACTTGCGATGCGATCAGGAGATGAGCAGTAGATTGATCAACGCCCCACTTGGTTTTAGCCAATGCAGCATGATGAACATGAGCAGGGTGTTGTGTCTCGCATGCGTCTGCCAACGCTTCGCATTGCCGCTGTCCATTATACCGTATTCTGCTCGCGCAGCAGTCTGGCGAGAACAGCGTGGGCTCTAGCCGACCGTGCGTTGTGAGCGTCTCGAAGAGTTGCAGCTCGAACGCGTTCCTGCAGCAGGAACTTGATGCATTGCGACTCGGTGGCCCTGTGGCCCTGCTCGGAGCCAGAGGCTTCCGCGGCAGCCCATGATGGTCGGACATGGTGCGTTCGATTGTGGCCTACCAGTCTTCAAGCTTGCCGCTGACCAGATCTCATCCCGAATATAAGAAACCCGAACCTTAATTACACAGTGAACACGTGGTCTCACCGAGGTCCCCGTCTGTGCAGTTGGGAGATTGATTATGTGCGGGTTGGTTCGATGAATCTGCCGAAAAAAAGAAGACCCCTTTATCCCTAATGTTTCTGGCTCTCCTAACAAATGTCCCCATCAAAGGGTCAGGGGTTCCTTGTTGGTTAATCAAGATCGACTTGGCGAGCGCCTACCTTGCAGGCAAGAGAACCAGAAACAGCGTCCCACTGGCAAGGCGCAGCAAGGACGCAAACTCAGGTACGATGCTCCAGCCAAGATGGGGGCGGAATGGGGAACGTCAGGAGTGGGGCAGCAGCATCACCAGCAGCAGTGCACGGCTCGGAAGCTGAATGGTCTTGGGATTTTATTGCCCAGCCTCCCCCGTTTGGATGCCTTCTATGTTAGCGTTGCGAACGGGGGGTGAGCGAGGTCCCCTGAGCTTGCCGATTGAAAGCCGGCCTGGCCTCCAGAACCCCCCGAGCCCCGAAGGCGAGGCATTCGAGGGCCCGTCACATGCCCCGAAACGGCTCGGCGGTCCAGGGATCCCCCTCGACCTCATCCCCGAACGGAAACTCAAACTCCAGATCGGGATTGGCGTCAGCCTGCATCTTCTGCGAGCTGGCGTAAGGGTTTTCAAGTGCATCGCCAACCAAATCCAGAGCCTCCGGGTGGACATGAGCCTTCGTTCTTGCCGCTTTTTCGGCGCGAGCTACTTTGGCTCGTGACGACTTGGAATCAGGGGTGGGGATAGAGAAAGGACGGTGTAATTGCGGCAAGTTCGCCGCCATGCGCAAAGAGTGTGTGAGAAGTTGGGATGTTGAGCCCTTTAAATCTAGGAGAAGCCCGCAGTGCGCTTTCCACGATGCGTCAATTGTGCTTTCGAGACGCGCAATGTATGGCACAACATTCGAGCTTACCAGGGCGCAATCGATCTCCGATCTTCTAGCAATGGCGGTGCATGCGACCGACGCGCTACAAGCAGTGAGGACGTCACCGTGAACCCGATCTACGAGCACCCGTCTCTTTAAAAGGTTGGTCAGCATGTTCCAGTAGGCGAATACTATCGATGACGCCTACTGCGAATCGACGCCGCCCCCTGCCTTTTGGAATCGCCCACGTGGCCGAACGTTGTGAGCAGAGCTCTGCCAAGCTATCGGACTATGTTTTCCACCAGCCGTTGTGGAAACCCTTCGAGGAACACGCGGGGGAGAAAGAAGAAGCGGAGCAGAGGGAGGACAAATAGAGGAGGAGGAGGAGGAGGAGGAGGAGGAGGAGGAGGAAGAGGAGGAGGAGGAGGAGGAGGAGGAATAAGAAGAACGCTGCGTGCTTTAGCATGGCGTCCGCGCAACCAAAAAACAAAGGAGGAGGAGGCAGAGACAGACGAGGAGGAGAAGCAGGAGGCGGAGGAGGAGGAGGAGGACTCTTGAGGCCTTCTGGGAGCTTCTCGTGGGCCTCTCGGATGCCTCTTGGACGCCTCCCTGGGCCTCTTGGGAGCCTCTTGCGAGCCTCTTGGGCCATCTTGAGGCCATGTTGGGCTATCTTGGATTCATCTTGGGCCGCCATGGAGACATCTTGCGGCCATCTAGGGCCCTCTTGGGGCGCTTAAGAGCCGTCTTGGAGGCCATCTTCACCGTCTTGGAGGCCTTTTGGGCCGTCGTGGGGCCATCTTCGGGGCCTCTTAGGCGATCTGTTTGGGCCGTCTTGGGCCCTTAGAGGACCGAAAACATGCAAAAGCCACACACCTCCAAACACCCGCGGAACAAAAACAATGATTTTGGCCTTTTCGGCCCTTCCTGACGGCCCGTTTGGAGGCCTCTTAGACCGTCTGAGGCGGCCGTCTTGGGCTCTTTGGGACCATCTTCGCGGTCTTGGAGACAGTCTTGGAACCATCTCGGCCGTCTTGGAGGCATCTTGATCACCTTGGAGGCTATCTTCAAGCCATCTGAAGCGAAAGAGCCGACGAGACAGGAAGCCGGCGCTCTGCGCCGAATTCCCAGGGGGGGTTCTAAAAGAGCCATAACATTTTTCAGAAAGTCCAGCACGCCGGGCACCCCCGTGGCAAGCCAACAGGGCGGCGGATGACGGAAAGCGCGCCTCGCGCGCGATCCGTTAGCCGGGAGAACTGAGACCGGGGGGAGTCCGAGAGGGGCGGCAGGCCGACCCCCAGATGACGGAAAGCGCGCGTAGCGTGCGATCCGCCAGTCGGGAGGACTTGAGCCGGGGGGGAGATCGAGGGGGGGCGGCAGGCCGACCCTCAGATCGAATGGCAGGAGTTGCCGGCCGAGAGACCTCCAGAGGCCTTAAGATGTCCCAAGACGGTGCAAGGTGGCCTCCACTCCACGACGGCTCCAGAGGGGTCACGAGGCTTCTAGCTTCGCCGAGAAGGCCTCGAAGACGGCTGCAGAGGCCTCCAAGACGGTACAAGAGTCCTCCCGGACGCCCCAAGAGGCCTCCCCAGAGGGCCCAGAAAAGCAAAATTCAATGTGGTCCGATAGTGTTTGAAGGTGTTTGGGATTCTCTCCTTTTCGGCTTCCCGACGCTCCCAGACCTCCCAAGAGGCCCCTCAGATCGCCCGCAGACGGCCAAAGCGGCCCCCAAGACGGCCCCAAGACGGCCCCAAGACGGCCCCAAGACGGCCCCAGAGGCTTCCAAGACGGCCCCAGATGCCTCCAAGACGGCTCCAAGATGGGGCCCGGACGGGGCACTCGAACGGATTTTCCGGGTCGTCGCCCCCGAGAGGCCCCTAAGATGCGCCCAAGAGGCCCCCATGAGGCCCTCCCCAAGAGACCCAAAAACAGCCCCCAAGAGGCCTCACAACTCCCTCGCCCGAGGAGGAGACAGAAGAAGAGGTGGAGGAAGAGGAGGAGGAGGAGGTGGAGGAGGTGGAGGAGGAGAAGGACCGAGGAGCGAGGAGCGAAGAGAGAGGAGGGAGGCGCGAGGCGCGAGGAGCGAGGAGCGAGGAGCGAGGAGCGAGGAGGATAGGGGAGGAGGAGGAGCGAGGAGCGATGCGCGAGGAGCGAAGAGCGAGGAGCAGGAGGAGAAGGCGCGAGCGAGGAGGAGGAGGAGCAGGAGGAGCCAGGATCAGCGAGGACCAACGAGGACGAGCGAGAACGAGCGAGGAGGAGAAGCGATGAGCGAGGAGGAGGAGGAGGAGGAGGAGGAGGAGGAGGAGGTGAAGGAGGAGAGGATATCTAATGGCACAATTTTCGGTAATGTTCGGTCCTAGACGGCCCCAAGACGGCCCAAGAGGGCTCACCGACGGCCCCCGAGGGCCCCATGACAGCCCAAGCCCCCCAAGGCGGCCCAAGAGGGCCCCAGGACGACCCGAGAGGGCCCCAAGACAGCCCGAAGGAGCCCAAAAAGGACCCCCATAAGGGCCCAGCGAGGCCATACTCACTGATGTTCGCAAGGTTGTTTGTTAGTTGTTGTATGACGTGCCAACGTCTGAACGCCAAGAGGGCTCCAAGACACTGGGCAAGCGATCTCGCGCCTTCACAGAGTGCGAGCGCTGCCCGTCCCCGTGCCAAGCAGCTGACAGAAAGAGTGACGTACGAGCGATGGACGTTCCGGTGGGGCGAAGCCCTTTAGGGCGGGGGGTTCAGGGGAGGGGGGTAAACCGCGAAAGAAAATGATAACATGCCCTTTCCCTCCAAGGCCTGCCTCCGAGGCGCCCAAGACGGCCCAAGATACTCCGAAGACGGCCCAAGAAGCCCCCGAGAGGGGTCCCAGAGGGCTCCAAGACGGCCCCAGGGCGTTCTAAAAGAGCCCCAGATCGCCCAAAAGCGTTCCCAGATGGCCTCCGATGGCGTCGAGACGGTCCGAGAGAGCCCTGGGACGCCCCAAGGGGCCTCCAAGAGGCCCTTTTAGCAGGGCTCACAGAGACAAAATCCAGTGATGGTCTTCAGGTTATTGTATGATTTTGGCCTTCGCGCCTTTTCGGCTTCCCGACGCTTCAATACGGCCCAAGAGGCCCTAAAGATCGCCCTAGGGCGGCCCAAGCAGGCCCCAAGACGGGCCCAAGATGGCTCAAGGACGGGCGAAGAGGGCCCAAAGACGGCCCAGGAGAGCCTTACGAGAGCCTCCCCAAGAGGGCCCCACGAGGCCCCCAAGAGGGCCCCAACACGGCCAGAGCATCCCAAGACGGCCTAAAAGGACCCCAGGGACGGTCCAAGAGGACCCCGAGCACAAATGTAGAACCAATGATATGTGAGTACGTTTTCTTGGACCACAGCGGGCCAGAATGAACCATTCCAGGCATCCGCGGGCCAGGATGAACCATTTCCAGTACCCCAAAGGGGCGATAATCCTGGAGCTGCAGCAACCCATTGCCTTACGACCCCGCCCCCCACCCCTGGGACCCCCCCCCAGTCCGAGAAGGGGCAAAGGGAAGGGTTTACGACATTGTTCGATCATCTTGAGGTGGTCGATCTCGCTTACGACGACAACGATTCAAAGGAGGCTGACGTACTTCAGTTTGGGTTGGACTGTCCTCGCGTCGAATAGCCTCTCACACACGCCGACTGCATCGGCGGCGGATCTGGACACGGCCCCTCCTCCGCGCTGTGCGCCCCCAGACGCATGCGCGAAGCGCAAGCGCACGCGCGCGATGATGTTGCAGTCAAGTCGCCGAAATCGGGCGACGAAATCTATACATATCCACTGCTCCCTGACCATGCCCATCTTGAACCCAGGAGCTGTGTATGCGCCCTCCTGGCCAAGCCAGGAGGGCGTGGCGTATACACCGCTGCCGGGTTGAGGATGGGCCTGGCCAGGGAGCAGTGGATATGTATAGATTTCGTCGCCCTACGAAAGAAGAACCACGCTCGATGCGGATTCGCTATCGGGGGGACTGTCGCCGATCTATCGGCGGCGCATCGCCGATTCCAGCTCGCTGTTTGCGCCCCCGAGTCGGTCCCCCCCTCTCGTGAACTGTGGGCGCGCGTGTGCGGTGTTCTGTGTTCTGCTCATGCGCAGGGGGGCCCAGTGCGATTGAAAGAGCCCCTGTTGGGGTGCGGGGAGCCGCGTCGTCTGGCCAGGACGGCTCGCGCACCCTGACCATTACGGAGTTCATCAACGGCTGCAAGAAGCTCAAGGGCACGGCACAGAGCAAGGACCTCCTCGTGATCCAGGCCCAGGCGGACATCCTTTCCACCAAGATGGAGGGCCTCGGAAGGCCTCGAGTAAGAAACACTAGCATAAACATGTATATAGATATATACATACATATATATATATACATATATATATATATATATATATATAAATAAATATATATATATATATACATATATATAGTCGAGCAGATCCGTGCTGATTCCTTGGGTCGGTGCGGGGCCCTCCCGGCAGCGCCCCTGGCGACGCCCCTGGCGCTCTCCGCGCCCCTGGGAGGGGCCCAGCGCCGATCCAAGGAACCCGCGTGGATCTCAGAACATTGATGTTGTCTGTCTCTTCTTCGAAGGTCCCTGGAGGACAGCGCCCGGATGATGACCATCCTCGATGCGATCACCTCGCGCACCGACCTCCGCTTCGCGTCCTCCGTAGAGGGGGCCCGGCGGAGGCAGGCGAGCAACGCTAGCGGCATGAAGCCCATGAAGCCAATAGAGAAGACAAAGAGCAGCACCACGAGGCAGAAGATGACCATGGGCAATTGCCCAGCGCTCCCGCTGTTCCCCGACCTGCTCCGCTGACACGGGTCGGAGTTGAGAGGCGGCCAGACGTATTCAGCCGATCTTCCCTGGCTGCGCATTTGGGGGTCGGTTCCGAACTTCCTTCGGAGGGTGGCCAGTCGAGATACCGGTGGCCCTCCTTGTCGGGGGGCCGCCCAAAGGCTTCTCGTCGCCACGGCTGGATTCGCTTCGAAAAACGGGTCAGGATGGACCGCGGGAAGGGTCCAGAGATAGATTTTGAGTGAATTCTAGACGCTTCGCGTATCCCCACCAGCCCATCCAGAAACCGTGTCCAGACGAGTTGCGGTGATCAGGGAAGTGCGGAAGCAAAGAGGGGAACAACCGATCCGTGCGAACGAGGGAGGAGGACGATGAGAAAGAGGAGGTTGGATGGATGTATGGATGAGGGAGTGGGGAGAAGGAAGATGCGTAGGATGAGGAGGAAGAGGAAGAGAAGGAGTAGGAGGAGAAAGGAGGAGCAGGAGGAGAAGGGCAAGCAAGGGGGCCAGAGGTCTCTTGGATGCCTCTGGGAGCCTCTTGGGATATCTCTTTGGCGCTTCTTGTTGGCCTCTTGGGACGTCTTGGGGGCCTCCTGGGGGCCTCTTGGGGGCATCGTGGGGCCATCTTGGGGCCATCTTGGGGCGTCTTGGGGGGTTCTGGGCGCTTCTTTGGGCCATCTTGGAGGACATCGATCAAAGAAGGGGATGGTCGCAATTCGCCAAAATGGGGCCAACACCTTAGCAAAACCAGTGATTTTGGCTTCCTCGCCGAGTCCGTTTTGGACGCCCTGACCGCTCGCGAACCCCCCCCCTCCAGGTCCAGGGGAGGGGGTTCGGGGGGATGGGTAAACCCCTCCCCGAAGGGGAAGAAGGGGGTGGAAGAGGAAACTCTCTAAACCACCCACGCCCAGAGGGCTGGTGTGATTTGGGTTGGGCGGGAGCCGCCGTTGTCTCGTTGGCCCTCGCCCACTGCTCATAGCTGTCTCCCGCTGCTCGGGGTTGATCCTCCCTCGCTTCCGCACGAGCAGCGGGGTCCTTTAGGCCGCTCTCGCTCCGCTGAAGACTGCTTGCAAGCCTTCTGCTGCTCCTCCTCCTCCTCCTCCTCCTCCTCCACCTCCTCCACCTCCTCCTCCTCCTCCTCCTCCTCCTCCTCCTCCTCCTCCTCCTCCTCCTCTCTGGCTCCTCTTCCGTCCTCGCCCCGTCCCTCCTCCCCGCCTGCTCCCCCTCTTTCGCCGTAGCCCTGTCCTCCTTCCTCTAGCCTCTCGCCCTCCCTCCTTCCCTCCTCCTCAGCGTTCGTGATGGGTGATAGGGGGCAGCTCATGGCAGCTCATGAGCCCAACCCGACATCGACAGGATGACGCCTACCCCCCAAGGGCGTCAGCGCTACTCTACGATCCTCTTCCTCCCTCCTCATCCTCCTCCTGCTTCCGTCGTCCTCCCTCCTCCTCTTGTTCCTCGTTCCGTCCTCCTCTGTTCAGGCTTGCCGAGGGGCGTGGCTTCTGGCAGGTGCCGCCATGCCTCCCCCCCGCGCCGCAGGCCGTTCCCCATGGGTCGTGGCTGCACGGCTCGACGCGGTCGCGGACCACGCTCCAGCTGAGGGTATCGGGACCAAGCCTGTGGTCCAATGTGTCATTGGTGTCCCTGGCCAGTCGGGACGCAGGCACATTCTACAGCATCCCCAGTCTAGCAAGGAGCAAGACAAACCGGTTGCCGCGGTCGACAAAGGGCACGTGTTCGACATTGTTAGATCTCCCAGTGTCGTCTCTGGCTTCACCCTACGCCTCGTGCTTCGGTCGCCGATCTGCCTGGCTCATGTCCTGGCAAGGATAATGGTGGCGATGACCAGGGTAAAGGTTCTGGTAGTCTGCGGCATCCACGTGGTGTGCCTGCTCACGACGACCCATGGTGGGGTGGTGGTGGCCCTTGGACTAGGGGTGTCCTGCCTCACAGCGGCGGTGGTGCCACTAGGCACGAGGCTCCTCTTCACCATGCTGATGGGCACGGTGACCTCCCTGATCTCGCGAAGTTCATGATGCTGTTCATTTGGGGTGGTGGTGATGGTGGTCGGATTCCTGCAGAGAGAACTGCCGTGGTGAAACACGTCGAGGCGACCGCGGTGAGGTGTTTCATTGAGGGAGCGGTCGCGGCGTGGTTTTTCTTGCCGATGGTAGGGCTCTTCGTCACGAAGAGTGTTGTCGTTCTCCCTGCGGGCGGGAGTGGTCGTGGCGATCTTCATCTTGTACTGAGGTGATATTGACAACCTTCGGCGAGTCGATGAAGGAAGCTCCGGTATCCGTATTCTTCATCCAGGCGGGTGGAGTGGTCGTGACGATCGTAAATAAGTAGAACGTGGTCTCGATGATCGTCGTTCAGTTCTTGAAGCAGGCGTTGATCCTCATGGTTCGGGCGGGGTCGGTGGGAATGGTAGTGTTCCTTTGTTGTTGTCCTTGTAGAAGTGTTCGCGGCGACTTCGTTTTTGAAGAGGGTGATCTCAATGAAGAAGAAGAAGAAGAAGGAGTCGAAGATATTCGCCGGTTTCGGTGCCGAATCGCGAAAGGCCTATACTTGGCCGCTGTGCTGATTGGCGGCCTGTCAGAACGTCCTGGTCCTCACGTTTGTTCTGGCCGCCCTCTTGGATGCCAATAGTCGTTTCGGCGAGGCGGGACTGCCCCACCCTGTACGGCCACTGCACCTAGGGAGCTCGTGTTTGCTGGAGCTGGGGTGGGTGATGTTATCCTCTTCCTCGTCGTCCTCCTCCTCCTCTTTCCTGCTACCTTTCTCGCATTCCTTCCTCGCGCACGCTCCTCTTCCGTCCTCCCCCCTCCCTCCTCAAGCTGTGATGGCGCACCCCGCTCCTCAAAGAGGACTGGCGGGAAGTGTGCGCGCTTTGGCGAGGCGCGCAGCTTGCACCCTCCACGTCCGAACAGAATTTGATCATACCGATCGCCATCGCTCCCCATCCTTAGACTATCTTGCTCTACAGCCCACAGGCCACCTCGTCGTCGCACTCCTCCCCTCGCATCACCCTCATGGCCTGGACGATTCTCCGCAGCGGTGGTATTCCCCCGCTGATGTCTGTTACCTCTCCTCTTGTTACCCCCTTAGGTTACCCTTCGTCATGTTGCTCGTGTTCCTCTCGGTGCCGACATCTTGATGGGCAGGCCGATTGAAGTAGCATGCTCACTTGCATACGCCTCGCGCAAGGCACATTCCTGGACAGGCTGACAGGATGTGATTTGTCCGCGTTTGTGCTCTTGTTGTCGTGTTTCCTCAGCCCCGCCCCCCGCCATGTCTCCCCAACTTCCTCCTGCGCTGGAGGCTCATACAGATGATGTCCACCCGGTGGAAAGGCGACACCTATGACATGTTGCTGCCCTAGTGGAGAGATTGGCTCCGACGAGGCAGAGTCGTATTGGCCAGTGGCGGAATAGTTGGATGCGGAAAAGTCTTGGCAGAGTCAAGTGGTTGATGGGGTGGAGGAGGGCTCGGAGCAGGAGGAAGCGGCAAGGACGGCTGTCCAAACGAGCGGATGCAGCATCGTTGAACCTGACGTGCCAGTCAGTTGCAGCATGTATTATATTTGCCATCGGCGACCGACACGCACGGCCAAATGTGAGCTGAGCCCTGGGGGGTTATTTGAATCTCTCGGGCCGTTTTTGCGAACCTTGGGCACTCTGAGCGCTCTCATGGACCGTAGTATCACTGCTGGGCCATGCTGAGGCACTCTACGGGCCATCCTGAGCCCCGTCTGGAGGCTCTCGTGTGCGGCGCTGGCAGACGCGAGCTAGGAACATGCGGGAAGGAGAGGTTCGAGGAGCTTCGGTCTCCCGCGGGGGCGCCAAGGCAATCGCGCTCCGCGCGGCGCGGCCTGGGCTGGGGACTCGCCCTTGTCCAGGGCGGCCTCGCGAAGGCGCGAGGATAACCGCAGGTGACCCGGAGGACCTTGATGTGATGGCCTCGGAGCGCCTTAACCCCGTTCGTGGGACCAAAGGCCTGGTGCGCCACCATGGTGCGCCACCACAGGGCAACTAAGGAGCAAGACGATGGGATCGCTGAAGAGCTTCCAAGAGCCCCCGCTGGCTTTGCCCGAGCACCCTGTCCAGGTGACCCAGAGGAGCGGGAAGGGCCGGCTGGGCGCGCTCCAGCGTCCCTTGGTGGAGCCGGACCGCGGCCGTGTGGCGCACGAGGCCTGCGGCCAGCGCCCAGAGTGACTGCGACCATCATGCGGGCAGGGGCTGGCTACGCGAGAGAGCGACCCGTCGCCAGAGTTTTCGGATGTTGTTGTCGGGCCTCGAGATGCATGCTGTTCGGCAGCTGCGCCTCGCGGAAAGCATTCCGAGGGTGCCTGGATCGTCTCAAACGGCTGCCAGAGACCCGAGGCATGACCCCAAAGCCGAGTGACCCTTCGCCGGAGTGGCCTTTTTGGTGCCCAGTTTTCGGGGGGTCGCGCGGGGACCAACCCCAAGCATGCAGGCTGCTTTTGTCGCATCGCACGCAAAGATTGGCAAGCCGCGCGCCACAGGTCAATCTTGCCCAGGGTCTCTCCTGGCGTGTGTTCGGGAAGGCTCTCTGCCACCTGCCACGCATCACGTTTGCTTCTTCCCCGCATCTTGTGTGTGTGTGCCGAGGCTGAGCCGGAACTGCTGCCACTTCTGCGACGAGCTGTGCATGAAGCTTGATGTCGGCTCGCCATGTCTCCTTCTTCTCGTTTGGGAGGGGCGTGCATTGCGGGCCATCCTCAGAGGCAACGTTCCTTTGCTCATCCTCTTCCTGCTATCATTCCTCAAAATGGTACGCCTCCTTTTCGTTCCCATCGCTTTCCTCCTCAACCCCTTGGCGACCTCTCCTCGTTTCTTGCATCCCCCCCCCTTTCCTCAACACCATCATTATCTTCGCCCCCGCTCCTGCTCCTTCTCAGCATCCGCCCATCACGCCCTTCCCCTGATGTTCCTAGTGAAGCTGGCGTCAACCCCTGCTCCGTCTTCATCTCCAACTTCCCCTCCTTGTTTCTCCTCCATCTTCTCCCTCGTCAACCTCCTCTGCCCTGATCATGTTCCTCCATCCCTCTTCCTTTCCAATAAATCGTCCCTGTCGCACCCCCCAGACGTGTCAGTAGGTCGGGCATGGCTTTTCGCCTGCAGTTTCCTCACCATCTATGGCCTTGAAGCTTGAATTTTGAAACAGCTGCTGCTGTTGCTGATATTGCTGTTGTTGATGGTGATGGTGTTGTTGATTTTGTTGTTGCTGCTATTGTTGTTGCGGTTGTTGATCCTGCCGTTGTTGTCGTTGTCGTTGTTGTTGTTGGTGGTGGTGTTGTTGTTGTTGTTGGTGGTGCTGGTGTTGGCGTTGTTGTGTTGATCTAGATAGTATTGTTGTTGTTGCCGTTGCCGTTGCTGTAGTTGTTGTTGTTATGTGTTAGTTTATGGTGTTGGTGTTGATGGTGTTGATGTTATTGTTGTTGTTGGTGGTGGTGGTGTGTTTGCTGTTACTGTTCCCAACCATCCTGTGGTGTTGGGTCCTCGTTATGAAGCGACGGCCCCCGCGTTCCTCCTCCCGCCTCCTTCCTTCCCCTCCTCCAATTCCCTTGCCTCTGCCCTCCACATGCCCACCATTTCGGCACACCCCTCACACGCTTCGTGGCCCCATAGGGAGCTCCACCGACGGCCCAAGTGGCACTGCCCACATGCGTCAGTCAAAACCATTTTGGCACACCCCTCACACGTTTCGTGGCCCCATTGGGAGGTCCAAGGAAGGCCCCAGTGGAACCGCCCGCATGCGTCAGCCACCACCCAGCACAGCGTTTCGTGAGCCCATAGGGAGCTCCACCAAAGGTCCCATTGGGACCGCCCGTATGCGTCAGCCACCACCAAGCACAGCGTCGTGGTCCCATAGGGGGCTCCACCGGAGGCCCCATTGGCACCGCCCGCATGCGTCGGCCACCACCCAGTACATCGCTTCGTGGCCCCGTAGAGAGCTCCACCGAAGGTCCCAGTGGGACCGCCCGCATGCGTCAGCCATCACCCAGCACAGCGTTTCGTGGCCCCATACGGGGTCTCCACCGAAGGCCCCATTTGCACAGCCCGCATGCGTCGGCCACCACCCAGTACAGCGCTTCGTGGCCCCGTAGAGAGCTCCACCGAAGGTCCAAGTGGGACCGCCCGCATGCGTCAGCCATCACCCAGCACAGCGCTTCGTGGCCCCATACGGGGTCTCCACCGAAGGCCCCATTTGCGCAGCCCGCATGCGTCGGCCACCACCGTGGCCTCATCGAGAGCTCCACCGAAGGTCCCAGTGGGACCGCCCGCATGTGTCAGCCACCACCCAGTATAGCGCGTAGTGGCCCCATAGGGGGCTCCGCCGAAGGCCCCAGTGGCACCCCCAGTGGGACCGCACGCATGCGTCAGCCACCACCATGTACATCGCTTCGTGACCCCATAGAGAGCTCCACCGACGGCCCCAGTGGGGCCGCCCGCATGCGTCAGCCACTACCCAGTACAGCGCTTCGTGGCCACGTAGAGAGCTCCACCGAAGGTCCCAGTGGGACCGCCCGCATGCGTCAGCCATCACCCAGCACAGCGTTTCGTGGCCCCATACGGGGTCTCCACCGACGGCCCCAGTGGAACCGCCGCATGCGTCAGCAACCACCCAGTACAGCGCTTCGTCGGCCCACAGGGAGCTCCACCGAAGGCCCCAGTGGCACCGCCCGCTTGCGCCAGCCACCACCCAGCGCAGTGTTTCGTGGCCCCATAGGGGGCTCCACCGAAGCCCGCACTGGCACCGCCCGCATGCGTCGGCCAGACCCCAGTACAGCGCTGTGTGGCCCCATAGAGAGCTCCACCGACGGCCCCAGTGGGGCCGCCCGCATGCGTCAGCCACTACCCAGTATAGCGCTTCGTGGTCCCATAGGGAACTCCAAGGAAGGTCCCAGTGGGACCGCCCGCGTGCGTCGGCCAGAACCCAGTATAGCGCTTCGTGGCCGCATAGGGGGCTCCACAGAAAAACCCCAGTGGCACCGCCCGCATGCGTCGTCCACCGCCCAGTGATTGGGAGCTCCACCACGCCCCAGTGGCACCGCCCGCATGCGCCCCCCCCACCCGGTACAGCGTTTCGTGGCCCTGTAGGGAGCTCCAGTGGTCCGCCCGCAGGCGACCCCCCGCCCATCACAGCGCTTCGTAGTCCCATGGGGGGCTCCACCGAAGGCCCCAGTGGCACCGCCTGCATGCGTCCCCACTACTCAGTACATCGTTTCGTGGCCCCATAGGGAGCTCCACCCACCGAAGCCACCACTGGCACCGCCCGCATGCGTCCGCCACCAACCAGTGCAGCGTTTCGCGGCCCCGTAGGGAGGTCCACAAAAAGACCCCAGTGGCACCGCCCGCAGTTGCCCCCCTCCCAGTACAGCGCTTCGTGGCCCCATCGGGAGCTCTTCCGAAGCGAAGGCCCCACTGGCGCCGCCCGCATGTGTCGGCCACCACCCAGTGCAGCGATTCGTGGTCTCATCGGGAGCTCCAACGAGGGGCACCGCCCGCATGCGTCCGCCACACCCGGTACAGCGTTCCGTGGCCCATAGGGAGCCCCACCGAAGGTCTCAGTGGCACCGCCCGCATGCGTCTCCCCCACCCATTACTGCAGGTCCCTACGCGCTTCGTGGCCCCATAGGGAGTTCCACCGAAAGCGTCACCCACAACGCGTTACTCACAATTGCATGTGGTTGGGTCGTTCGCCTGGATAATTGTTGTCGAGACAGCGCCCCGCGTTCTTTCCATCATTCCTCCTCTCCTCCTTCTCCCCCTCCTCCGCCTCCTCCCTCCTCCCCTCCCTGCCTCTGCCCTCCGCGCTCCCCATGCCCATCCACTGTCGGCACACCCCTCGCACGTCTCGCGGCCCCATAGGGAGCTCCACCGAAGGCCCCATAGGGAGCTCCACCTAAGGCCCCAGCGGCTGCGGTCGCATACGGTCACACCCCCATTTCGGCACATTCCTCACGTGTTGTGGCCCCATGCGATGCTCCACCGAAGGCCCCAGTGGATGCGTTCGCACGCGGTTCCACCCACATTCCAGCACACCCCTCACACGCTTCGTGGCCACATAGGAAGCTCCACCGAAGGCCTCAGTGGCTGCGTTCGCATGCGGTTCCGCCTCCATTTCGGCACACCCCTCGCACGCTTCGTGGCCCCATAGGGGGCTCCACCGAAGGCTCCAGCGGCTGATTCGCATGCAGCTAGGGAGCTCCACCGAAGGGAATGATCATATGGATGGGTTTTTCGCCCAGATAATTGTTGTTGCTGTTGGTTGTCGGTGGTGAGGGTGTCGCTGCTGTTGTTGGTGGTGATGGTATTGTTGTTGATGGTGTTGTTGTTGGTGGTGGTGGTGATGCTGGGTTTGATATTGTTGCTGTTGCTGCTGCTGCTGTTGCTGGTGTTGTTGGTGTCGTCGTGTATGTTGATGTTGTTGGTAAGCTGTTGGTGTTGTTGCTGGTGTTGCTGTTGATGCTGCTGTTGTTGCTGGTATTGCCTGTTGGTGTTGGTGATGATGATGCTGTTGTTGTTGCCGTTGTCGTTGTCGTTGTCGTTGTCGTTGTTCTTGGTGGTGGTGTTGGTGTTGCTGCTGTTGGTGCTGTTGATGGTGTTGTTATGGTCGTGGTTGTGGTTGTGGCTGTTGCTGCTGTGGGCCAATTGTGCCTCGGAAACCCTAGCCCCTCGGAAAGTTGCGATTCTCACTGGGATGGTGCCCCTCTGGAGGGGCAGGGGCCTTCTGCAGGCCCAGTGGGCCTGCTGAGGTTCGGGCGCCCTGGCCCCTCGGAAAGTTGCGACCCTCGCGAGGATGGGGCCCCTATGGAGGGGCGGGCTGAAGCACTCTGCTGCCTCTGTACTGTAGGCCACCTGTGGGTAGGGCGCCCTGGCCCCTCGGAAAGTGGCAATCCTCACGAGGATGGTGCCCCTCTGGAGGGGCTGAAGCCCTCTGCCGCCGCTGTAGACCAGTTGTTGTTCAGGCGCCCTTGCCCTTCGGAAAATGGCGACCCTCACGAGGATGGTGCTCCTCTGGAGGGGCTGCAGCCCTCAGGCGCCTCTGTAGGCCATTTGTAGTTCGGGCGCCCCCTCTGGAGGGGCTGAAGCCCTCTGCAGGCTCTGTGGGCTAGTTGTGGTTCGGGCGCCCTGGCCTCTTGGAAAGTGGCGACCTTCACGAGTAGTGTGCCCCTCTGGAGGGGGCTGAGGCCCTCTGCCGCCTCTGCAGGCCAGGTGTAGTTCAGGCGCCCTTGCCCCTCGGAAAGGGGCGACCCTCACGGGAACGGTGCCCCTCTGGAGGGGCTGAAGTTTTGTGTTGGTTCCGTGGCTTAGTTGTGGGTCGGGCGCCCTGGCCCTTCGGAAAGTGCCGACCCTAACGAGGATGGTGCCCCTCTGGAGGGGCTGCAGCCCTGTGCCGCTTCTGTAGACCAGTTGTGGTTCGGGCGCCCTGGCCTCTTGGAAAGTGGCGACCTTCACGAGTAGTGTGCCCCTCTGGAGGGGGCTGAACTCTGTTGCTGCCTTTGTAGGCCAGTTGTGGTTCGGGCGCCCTGGCCCCTCGGAAAGGGGCGACCTGGTGTCCCTTTGGAGGGGTGGAAGCCCCCCGCCGCCTCTGTAGGCCACCTGTGGTCCGGGCGCCCTCGGAAAGTGGCGACCCTCACGAGGATGGTGCCCCTCTGGAAGACTGAAGCATCCCTTGATGGCTCCGTGGTTTACTTATGGTTCAGGCGTTCTGGCCCCTCGAAAGGTTGCGACACTCACGAGGATGTTCGCGCACTCATGTCGGGGGTCGACATTGGGGTAATTGTTTAGACGCAACGGTCACGTTCGGCGTTTTGGAACGATTGGCGATACTCAGACGGTTCTCTATCAATGGGGCGCCTCCCGCAGTGAACATAACATGTTGCATGGATCTATAAGGAGGGAAGTTGGAGGGAGGGGGTTAGTGCAACATGTTTGGTGCGTCTTGGTTTTGCACTGGTCCTCCTACTCCTCCTCCTCATCATCATCTGCAGCATAATCATCATCATCATCATGGGGGCGCACACCCGTAGGGTGCTGCGCGGGCACAAATCGCAGGTCGGCCGACGGGCCCTGCGGCGCCGCGGCGCGCGCGACGCGCGCCGCATGCAGCCCGACCGCAGCGCACACCGCCCGCAGTCGCGTCTTTGCGCTTCTGTGTTGTTTCGACCGGGCCTGCCGCGGTCGCTCGCGCAGGCGCGCCGCGGGGATCGCGCACTGGGCGGATCGCGGCGCGCCTTGGCGATGCTCGCTTCGCAGGTTGTCTATTTTATTGGTTTGGGCACCGCGCTCGCGCGGCGCTCGCGCGGCGCGGGCCCGTCGGCCGTTCTGCCATAATGTTGAAGAGAGGTTGTTTCGTTGCGGTGCGAGATGGGCGCCTTTTTTTCGCTTGTGCTTGTTCTCTATTCATACTTGGACGCGGGACGGCTTTCGCCTCTTCGGTACCGCCGTTCCCTTTCCTTTGGGGTCCGCTCTGGGTTCCCTGGCCGTCGCCCCGCCTGTCCCTGCCCGCGTTTCCCTGGCCTGCCCCCCCCCCCTCTTCGTCGGCCCGTCGGTCGTTGGCCCGTCGGTCGTCCCTCGTCCGTTCGTCGGTCTGTCGGTCGTCCGTCGTCCGTCTGTCTGGTGGGTTCTCGCCGTCGCCGCCGCGCCTCCCCCCCCTGGGGTCGCTGCCGCCGCCGCGGTGTCGTCGTCGTCGTGGTCTTCGTCCGTGTTTCGCCCTGGCGGTCGTCGGGCGTGGCCTCGCTCGGCCCGTCGGTCGTTGGCCCGTCGGTCGCACCTCGTCCGTTCGTCGGTCTGTCGGTCGTCCGTCGTCCGTTTGTCTGGTGGGTTCTCGCCGTCGCCGCCGCGCCTCCCCCCCTGGGGTCGCTGCCGCCGCCGCGGTGTCGTCGTCGTCGTGGTCTTCGTCCGCGTTTCGCCCCTGCGGTCGTCGGGCGTGGCCGCCGCCGCCGCCGCGTCGCCGCCGCCGCCGCCGTCGCTGCGCCGTCGCCGTCCGCCGGCGCCGCGGCCCGCCGTCGCTGCTGCGTCGCCGCCGCTGGCGCCGCCGCTGCCGCCGCGTCGTCGTCGTCGCGTCGCGTCGCTTGTTCCTGGCTTCGTGCCGTCTCCTGCGTGGCCCGGCGTCGGTGGTCGCGCGCCTGTGCGTGTTTTTGCTGCGCTTCCCGTTCGCGGGAGTCCACGGTGCTACTGACGCACCCGCGCTCGGGCGATCCGACCGCGGGCGATCCGACAGCGCGATCATAGCGCTGGTGAACAGGCGACCCGCTCGAGGGCGTCCTGTCGTTGGGCTACCCGACCTAGGGAGTCCCAACGGCACTACTGACGCACCTGCATTCGGGCGACCCGATCGAGGACGACCCAGAAGCGCGACCATCGCGCTCGGTTACAGGCGACCCGCCCAAGGGCGTCCTGCGGTTGGGCTACCCGACCGGGGGAGCCCCAACGGCGCTACAGACGCACCCGAATTCGGGCGACCCGATCGAGGGCGACCCGACAGCGCGACCATAGCGCTCGAGTGCAGGCGACCCGCCCGAGGGCGTGGGCTACCCGACCTAGGGAGCCCCAACGGTGCTACAGACGCACCTGCACTCGGGCGACCCGGTCGAGGGCGACCCGACAGCGCGACCATAGCGCTTATGTTCAGGCGACCCGCACGAGGGCGTCCTGTTGCTGGACTACCCGAACGAGGGAGACCCAACGATGCCACCACCGCACCCGCACAACGGTCCGCAGCGCCGGCTTTGCCGTCGCAAGCGCGCCCGCCCTAGCGCGGGCGACAAATGTTCGCCGCCCCAAAGTCGGGCAAGTGTGGTGTCACGCGTTCGTGCATTGTCCCGTGGCGCGCGCGCTCTCGCTGGTCCTGCGCGCGCGCCCGGCTGGGCGATTTCGGTCCGTAGCTGTTTCGCTCGAGCGAGTGAATTGCTTACCTTCCCGTCGTGCGCCCTCGTGGTGGGCCCCGCTACCGCCTGCCATGTCCGCGCCGCTCCTCGATCTTCTCGAGTCTGGGGTGGACAGGCACGCAAAGCGCGACGGCACGTGGCTGAAGCCAGTGGTCGAGGTGCTGGCGACCAACGGCATCGAGAGTCCGGAGGACCTGGTCAAACTCAACGTCAGGGCCGCGACCTTCCAGCTCGACAGGCTGGTCGAGGGCAAGGTCGCTTTCCTCGAGCGCGCCGTCGCAAAGGCAACCCAGTCCGCCGAGCAGCAGGCAGCTGCCGAGGCCGCGGCGCCAAGCGGTTCACAGGAGCCGGCGAGCGCCCTCCTGCAGGCGCTCCAGGGCGGCCGCAAGCCAGCGGTCCACGTGGACATCGCCGCAGGCCTGGGCGGCATGACCTTGGCCGGCTTGCCAGCGTCGTGCCGGCCGTCTCCGCAACTGACCGACTGGGTGCAGGGCCAGGTCAAGGCCGCGGAGAGCAAGGGCATCACGAAGCCCTTCTTCTACATGCCGATCAAGAAATTCCCCCCGTACTACGCGGCGGACAAGAGGCAGCCCGACGATCCCGAGGGGGAGCGCGGCGTCGAGCGGCCCTTCGCCCAGGAGATCGCTCGCGGCATCTGCCAGGCGAGGGACCCCGACAAGAAGCAGGGGGACCTGCCGAGCACCCTGCAGCGGTGCGTCGCGTTTGACAGATGGGCAATCGTCGCGGCGCTCACCGGTCAGATGCCGCTCACGGCGTCCATGGCCCACAAGGAGGTCGCGATGCAGCTCGCCCTGTCGGCGCGGGCCAGTGGGCGCACGACCGCGATCGCCGCCCTCTACGACGAGAGCGCCCGGCGCGAATGGGCAGACCTTGCAGCGGGCCTGGGCACCTTCGACGTCGCCACGGCCGCGCAGTCGCAGAACGCGGCCACCGTGCTCCGGGCGGAGCGCGAGCACGACGCCCGCGGGTTCCAAGCGGTGCGCGACCGAGCTCCAGCGCAGTCAAAGGGCAAGGCAAAGGGCGCCGGCAGGGACCACAAAGGCGGCAGCGACCACAGCGCCAAGGGCGGCAAGGCCAAGGGCTACGGCAAAGAGCACAATGGCAAGCCCGCGAACGACTCTCACCGCTGGCAGGGGCATTACTCGTCCGGGAGTGCCGCCAGCGGGGCGCAGGCGCCGGTGACGCCAAGCAAGCGCCAGAAGAGAGAGTGAGGGGCCGCAGCCGCCCCGCCCGACGCGGGGGCAGCACTCCCCGCGCACCCTGCGCAGTCAGCCGCGGAGCCAGTGAGGGCCCAGTCAGGTGCAGTTCTCCCCAGCACATCCTGCGCTGATCTGAGTTGCTTCCAGTCGGCATTCGACGCTGCCAGCGCGCAAGCCTGCGCGGCGAATTAGCGCCCGACGAGGTCGAGGCGCTGCGTTTCACGCGTGAGGCGTTCGGCCGCCGCGACGTGCAGCCGAAGCGCACGGACGCGCAGTGCGAGTGCATGGAAGCGTTGCGGTGGAGCGCCGCGCGTGGCCTACGCCGGCGCATCAAAGAACGCGAGGAGCGCGTTCGGCGCATCGAAGCCCGGGCGGCGCACTTCGAGGCGTCCGGGGAGGCCGAGGCCGCGAGAAAGGCTGCGCCACCGGAATTCAGGCCGCTTATCGCAGGCGTCAACGTTCCATTTTTAAAGGAATTGGCGCGCGAGTCTGAGTGGCACGACGCAGGGTGCATCGACTTCTTCTCGCGAGGCGCCCCTCTGTTGGGCAACCTAGAATACAGCGGCAACGGTCGCGCGCTCAGCCCGGAAGAGCGCGCGGGCGACACTAGCGTTGAGGTAGCCCGTTTGCGTGCCAGCGCGCTCGCGTGCAGCGACTTGATACTTGCATCGATTCGCGAGGATCCCCTCGCCAGCGAGCTGCTCCGTAAGACGCGGGAGGAGGCGGACTTGGGTAGGATGTCTCCGCCGCGGGCTTTTAGGCCCGACATCTCCGCGGCCGAGCTTGCCGCTGCTTGGGGCGAAACAATTCGTCTGGCGCCCAGGTTTGGGGTCTCACAACCGAAGCCCGACGGGTCGCTGAAAGCGCGCCCGGTGGATGACTTCACGCGCTCCAGGGTGAACGGCGCGCGCGCTCCCGCCGAGAAATTAAGCGTAGAGGGCGCGGACCAGCTGGTAGCGGTCGCGCGCGCCTTCTTCGATTTGCACGGCGCACTTCCCGAGCTGTGGAAAGCGGACATAGATTCCGCTTACCGCCGCATCCCGTTGGCCCCCGCCGATAGGTGGGCCGCTGTCAGTGTTTTCAAGGAGGGCGGCCGCCTGTGGTGCTCGCAGCACCTGGTCTGCCCGTTCGGCGCGCTAGCATCTTGCCACGACTGGGACCGCGTGGCCGCCATGCTCTCGCACTTCGCAAGGCGGCTCGCCAAGCTGCCAGTTTCGCGATACGTAGACGATTATATTGCGCCGGATCGCCCCGGCGCGGCCGACCACGCCATGCGGCGCTTCGCTCGCATCGTCAGAGCCGCGCTCGGCAGCGACGCAGTAGCCGACGCGAAGCTGGCGCACGGGGCCCAGCTGGTCGTGCTGGGGCTGCTCTTCTCTTTCTGTGCGCAGGGCGTGCACTGCGAGCCAGCGCGCGACAAGCGGCTCAAGTGGTCGTCCGCCATCCGGCATGCTTTGGAGTGCGGCACGTTGCACCAGGACGCTGCGAAGAAACTCGCGGGCGCTCTCGCATGGGCCGCGCAGCACTTGTTTAAGCGCTTGGGCAGAGCAATGCTCCGCCCACTCTTCGCGCACCAGCACGTGCGCTCCAATCGTATCGGGCGGCCTCTCGAGCTCGCGCTGCACTGGTGGGCCCAAGTGCTCGAGCTCAGGCTGCGCGAAGTGGCCAGCTGGAAGCAAGGGGGCATGCCCGCGGCACACATGTTCTGCGACGCGCGGAGCACGCCCCCTCGCGCCGCCGCCGTGCTTTTTATAGACGGCGAAATCCTGTTTGCCGAGTGCGCACCCGACGCAGCTCTGATGCGGAATTTCAAGCGCAGACGCGACGGCCAGATTATGGGCCTCGAGGTCTTGGCGGTCGCATTAGGCTTGTCGTCTTTTGAAGAGCGACTGGCAGGTCGGGCGCTGGAAGTGTTCTCGGACAATTCGGGGGCCGAGAGGTCAGTGGCGCGCGCGAGCGCCCGGGACTGGGATCACGCAGCCCTCGTCCGCGGCATTTGGTCTCTCGCGGCGCGCATGTCCCTGTCGATGTGGGTGCGCCGCGTCCCGTCCAAAAGCAACATCTCGGACGGGCCGTCCCGCGAGGTCTACAGTCTCTTGCACCTGCTCGGCGCGCGCCAGGTGCCAGCGGTGCTCGATGCGCGGTTTCACGCAGCCGAGGCCTGGGAGGCGCTGTGGCTCTGAGCAAAAAGAGGGAGGGCTCTCATCGTCTGTCGCTTCCCTGCATCATCGGTTGCGTCCGCGTGCAGGTTGGACGCCGCGCTGGGAGCGCCCGGCGTCTTCCGCTCCGCGTCCGCGCGCGCCGCACTGGGAGTGCGGTCCCTTCTTCCCCCCCTCCCTCCTCTCGCGCCGGCCCCCCCTTCCCCCCCCTGTGCCTCCGCCCTTCGCCCCCCTTCCCCCTCCCCCCTCCTCCTCCCCCCCGCGCCCCCCCCGGTCGCGCGCCGCCACTGCAGCCAGCGCCGGTCGCGCGGCGAGGGGGGGGCGTTCCTGCTCGGCCGCGCGTCGCGTTTCCGATCGTTTGTCGTCTGGTGGCGTGGATGTGACGCGCTTGGCGCTTGGACTGCGCAGGGCGGGCGTGCCTGGCGATCCGGCCATCGCGCGCGCCGCCAGGCTCAGTCGCTCGTTTTTCGCGCGCAGGCAATGATGTGGAAGTTGATCTGATTGCGAATGTACTGGTCGCGAACGGTTTCGAACACGTCGCTGACGCACGCGGCGCAAAGTGGGAAACGCGTAGCAGGTTTTGAGCGTTTCTCCGCAGACGCCCAAGCGCGCTTGCGTGAGATCGCGGCGGGAGTTCCGCGGCCGCCGAGCGGGCCGCCTCCAGCGCCGTCCCGTGTGCTGAAACAACCGGCGCTCGCGCGCGGCGGCCCGGGCGCGCTCGCGCCGGGTGCCGCGTGCGACAGCGCGGCGAAGCGAGAGCTGGCGCGCGCTTACAGGGCCGTGCGCAGCGTGCAATTGTCACCCGTGCCCACGGGCGGCCCTCGCAAGTCCGTCGCGAGCGGCGCTCGCGGGCCGCCGTCGCCAGTGGCCATGCAGGACAGCCCGGCCCGCGCGCGAGCTTTGGCAATCGTCGGCTCGGCGCCGCGTTCCTTCGGGTCCTGGGGGGCTGCGGTCCGGGCGTGGGTGGCTTTCGCGCAGCGTCGCCTCAACAGAGACGGCTGCAGCGCACTGCCGCCGTCGGCCGACGAGGTGTGCTTGTTCGCGCTCGAATTTCGCAACCCGCGCACCTTCGGCAATTACGTGGCACAGCTTAAGAAGGCATGCCAGTTGTTGGGCCGGGACGCGTCGGCCTTTTCGCATCCTTCGGTTAGGGGCGCCCGCAAGGCCATCGGGAAGCGGCACCCCGTGAGGCGGCCGCTGAAGTGTTTCGTCCTGCTCTCGCACTTATCGGCTATGCTCGACTTTGTAAGTGCCGACAGCGCGATGTGCGCGCTCTTCTTGGTGTCCTGGGGGTTCGCTCTGCGCGTGCCCTCCGAGGCCCTCTTGATTGAGCGAGGCGACCCATCGGCATTTAAGGACTTCGCCTTCTCTGACGAAGACCTGCGAAGGCCAGTCGCAAGAGTCGTCATCTTCTTTTCGGGCGATTCTGCAACGTTGCATTTCTCGCGGCGTAAGCACCGCGACGGCCCGACGGTCGCGGTGCGGAATTGCTGGTGCAAACATTCGCGTGCGACTTGCATTGTGCACGCGGCGCGTAGTTTTTTCGAGGGCATTTGCGTCGGCTCGCCCGCGTTCCCGCATATGCGGCGAGTCGACGGCAGCGGCGTCGTCTCAATCGCCGTGCCCGTGCAGCGCGCGATCAAGGCGGCGGCACGGCACGCCGGCGCACCAAGCGCGGCTTCTTTTACGAGCAGAGCGTTCCGCCGCGGGCACGCGGAGACTAGGCGGAGGGGCAACGGCCGCCTTTGTGAGATCCGCCGCGGCGCCGATTGGAGTTCCCGCGCTTTCAAAGAATACCCGATATGCACCAGCACGAGGGCGATGCGACCGCCGAAGCAGCGGCCGCAGCCTCGTGCCCAAGCGCCGGCGCGGCGAGCAGACCAGGTTCTGCACCGGTGCCTGCGGGGTAAGTCGGCCAGGCTCACGATCGGCGCGCACTGCGACCTGCACCCGGGGTTCCATTGGGTCGCGGCAGGCCTGGCGCGCCCCGACCAGGCGAGCCTGGGCGCTTGCGGCGTTGGGTTCAACGCCCAGGCTGGCCGCGTCGGGGACTGTGCGCGTCACCGAAAGCACCCCCCACGCGGGGCGCTCGCGGGACGGCAGCCCTGGCTCGGTCGCCGCACCCACCGTTGGGGCGCTGGCGCCCGAGGTCGGGCACACAGGGAAGGTACGCCGAGATTTGTGGGGGGCGCACACCCGTAGGGTGCTGCGCGGGCACAAATCGCAGGTCGGCCGACGGGCCCTGCGGCGCCGCGGCGCGTGCGACGCGCGCCGCATGCAGCCCGACCGCAGCGCGCACCGCCCGCAGTCGCGTCTTTGCGCTTCTGCGTTGTTTCGCGCGGGCCTGCCGCGGTCGCTCGCGCAGGCGCGCCGCGGAGATCGCGCGCTGGGCGGATCGCGGCGCGCCTTGGCGATGCTCGCTTCGCAGGTTGTCTATTTTATTGATTTGGGCACCGCGCTCGTGCGGCGCTCGCGCGGCGCGGGCCCGTCGGCCGTTCTGCCCCACCCACCCGCTCCTGGGTGCGGGGCTGCCTCGGTCGTTGGCGGCCCCTTGTCCGCCTCTCCCGCCCGCCCTTGGGGTTCAACGCCCAGGCTGGCTCCTCATGTTTTTTCATCCTACTACTCTCAAACATCCTCTTCGTCCCCTTCGTTTCCCTGCGCATCTCGTATCCACCCGTGTTCCTGAGCATTCGTTCCCTTCGTTGCGACCTCGCCTCGTAAACATGATATGTCCCATGGCTCAAAATTGTAATTCCATGGCAGCCCGTGGTGATTATAATTTTTCTTGTGAGTCTACAACAGTACGTGGCAATCCGAATTCCAGAGCCACGGAATTGGCAGGACTGGGAACAATGGTTTTGTCATTGATGTTCCAGACCCGTGTGGGTGATTTCGATCAGCTCGATAGACGCGTCGCCGAGATCAAGAAAGAGGGCAGTTACCTGGAGCACCTGCGCAAAGAGCCGGAGCGCGAGCAATCGCCGGAGAGGCAGAACACCAATGAGTTTCAGGACGCGGAAAATGAGGAGAATGGTGACCACGATTTCGAAGTGGAGGCCAGCAAGGGATTCAGGGAGAAGTTGGTTTTCGGCACCACGTCCTGTGAGTTTGGCGAGGGCGACGTAGGTGACAAGCTCCACTTGGACCCAGAGTCATAGCATAAGGGTATCAGGGAGGATACGGAGGACCAAGGCACCTCAGATGAGGAGGACGACGAGAAGGATAAGGATGCAGCCTACTGGTTCCGACGACGAGCTGGACAAACATGCAACCTATTGGTTCCGGCATGTTGAAAGCTGAATTGAGGGCTGTGTTTGACGCGTTTCTCGGCAGGCGCGCCTCGCCGAAGTGACGGGCGGCCACAAAACAATTCGTTTGTATGCCATGGCTTCCCCGCCATGCTCGGATGGGCACGGCGGGTTTCCTAGCGGAGCGGGCGCGGCTTTGGTGTGGGTTCGTTCGTTCCCTCCTCATCCTCCTCTCGCACCTCGTCTCTGTTTCACTCGTTGTCCTACTCGCCACTAGCCACATCGTCAACCCTCATCCTTCCTCCTCTGTTCCTCCTGCTGCTCTGTTCATCCTACTCTCACGCCTCCCTCGTTCCCAGTCATCGAAGACGCCTGCGGCGAATCACCGCGACCCCTCTGCCTTTGGAAACGCCCATGCGGTCAAACGTTGGGCCGAAGTCAGACCAAGCTATTGGATTTTGTGTTCCCCCAGACGTTTTGGAACCCCTCGGGGGAACACTGAGGAGAGGACAGAAGGTTGAATAGGAGCAAGACGATACCTCTTCGCGCCCTCTTGGAGCTCTTGGGGACTTCGTGGGAGATGTTGGGGCGGCTCTAAAGGGCATCCTGGGGGCCTCTTGGGAGTATCCTCGGACTTCTTGGGGACATCCTGGGGGCCTCTTGGGGGGCCTCCTGGCCTTCGGAGGCCGCCTTGGTCCCTGGGCAGTCGTGGGTCCATCTTTGGCGCTTGGGGGCCGTCTTGGAGGTCTCTGGGGCCGTCTTGGGGGGGCCTCTTGGGCTGTCTTGCGGCCCTCTTGGCCGTCTTGCGGGCCTCTTGGGGGCCTCCTGGGTGTCCCTCATCACGCTGGGCTCCTCTGGGCCCAGATGCCGCGTCCGCCCTGTCCACGGCCCTGGCGAGTATGGTTGCCTCCCAGTAGCTTCGGGAGCCGGCCAGGGACCTTTGCGCCGGGGGTGACCCAGCCAGCAATGCAAATGCTCTGCCATCACTTGAATCGGAGCCGCGTCCTTCCTGACTAGCAGCAGCAAAGAGAAGGGAGTGGAACAGGAAGTGGAGGTGGAGGGAGGGAGTTGAGCAGGGAGTGGAAGAGGAGAAGCATCAGGAGGGAGGAGGGAGGCGCAGGCCTGTGCTCGAGAGCCCCTGTCGGCGACAAGGACGACGACGACGACGATGACGACGACGACCTGCCCTACCCTCGTAGCCTCTCCGTGCGTTCCCGCGGCGAGACCCCCTGCCGGACTGGCTCAACAGCCTCGCAGCCGTTGGCGCCGCCTTAGGCGGCGCGCAGGATCCTCACAACGGGGGCAGCAGGGGAAGGGGAGGCGGAGGAGGAGGACGAGGGAGGGGGAGGGATGGGTAGAGCGACTGCTAAGGAGGAAAAGCAGCTCCAGGAGGAGGAGGAGGAGGAGGAGGAGGAGGAGGAGGCGGATTGCACGCCACGGAGGGGGGATAGAGAGAGAAAGAGAGACTCCCAAAAACCCTAAGGGGGCCCATCGGAGAGGACCTCTTTGTCACCAAGGCTCAACTCGGACAGGCTGCTCGCCGTGGGCCAGCGACCGGCCCCCCTGAGGAACACGGATCTCCCTTGCGCAACGCATCGTCAGGCTTCCGAGCTGGACACGGCTTGCGGAGCTCTCGAGCTTCCATCCCGTGGAGCCTGAAAGCCTGGAGGCGATCCGAGAGGCAGAGCGAGCCAGAGCCCCGGCAAGAGGGGGCTCCCGACGCCCTGGGCCTTCCTGGCAGGGCCTCACGCCCAGCCTCGAGAAGCTTTGGGCCGAACAACTCAACCGCCAGGCCTCTGGGAGTCCTCGCAGGGCCCAACCTGCACGGACGATTCGGGTGCTTCAACCTGGGAAAATTGAACGGATTGTCCTTGCCTGCCCCACGTCGGGAGCAAGCCGGGCTTTCGCGCAAATCATGTAGACCCCTAGCGTCACAGACCGTAACATATTCTCTGCAGGTCGATCAAAAGAGGAGCGAAGGAAGGGCCTCGTCCACCTCGAGAAAATCAGACAGGCAGTGACCCCCCTCTTTCCGCGGCCTGGTCCCCTGTTCGGTGCCCCCGAGAAATCTGTCCCTCGTGGCGTCAGCTGCAGGGTCAGGCCCCAGGCGGGGCGGCACAGACGGGGGGTCCCTTCAGCTGGGCCTCGTGGTCCGAGGGCAAATCGAGGGAAAACAAGGAGAGCCCTTGAACTCCTACATGATCAAAACTACCCTGCTCGCTGTAGTACACCTTCGCTCTCGTGATAAACAGGAGGAGCCCCCGAGACAAAACCAGGCAACCTTTGGCAAGCAGGATATCCTCGGGGCCGTGCTGGACTAGACCAGCTCCTAGCATGGCGAGTCTGTCCTCTTCATGATTCCCAGTGCGTTCGAATGCAGACAGCAAGCCTCCTCTGGCATCTTTCGCGGACGCGTGGGCTGGGACCTTCTTGAAACAAGCCCCCATCGAGGTCTCCCGACTCCCACGCAAGCTTCCAGAGATGCGCCCTGGGGCTCGAGGAGGAGAGGGCCCTGTCCTCATTATGGCAGCATTCGAGCGCGCTTTTACAGTCAGTGAAAACGGTGAAATATCTTGCGCACGGCTTCGAAACATGATCATCACCGCCTCGCGTTACCTGACTAGGCAAGGTGGCTGGAGGCAGGGAACCGTTCCAGATGGCGACACCCCATCCAGCCGCACGAAGCGAGGGGAACGGTTCATCTGAGCCCACGCCATCACAGCAAACAACACCGTTAGACAGCATTGACAGCCCCGCAAGACCTCCGCGCGCACGAAATTCCGGTGTGGGGTCCCAGGGTTTCTTAGCCAGAAGCTTGCAAACGGTCAGGCAAAATCCCTCGGGCAAAACGCTCCTGAAGCTCAATGCTGTAAGTGGCCACACACATCGCCGCCCTTTCAACGCGGTCAGGAAGACCGCCCTGTCTCCATGGTGATCGTGACGAGCAGCGAAAGTGGCGATGGAAAAAAAACGCCTCGCTCGCTACAAACGAGGCACTCCGAGGCAAGCCCTGGGCCATGCTGGCGAACATGAAATGGGCACCAGTGGGATGAGGAGCTCCCGCAGCGCACGCTGCCCACGCAATCGCCAAGTCCCTCCAGTCCTTGGCTGACCCCCGTCCTCCTTTTATCTTCTGATGCAGCAGCTCGTTGGGATACCCCCGAGAAAAAGCTCACCTCGCCAGGCTTTGCCTGAGACCCCACGTGCCGAGGATCTTGCCCTCCTGGAGACGAACGCTGATGGAACCTGCCAAAGGTCCCATGTCTGTCACACGGGTTCTGGCAAGTCAACAGGAAGGCCGACGCCACGCCCTTTGCAGGCGCCCATGGACTCGGCATCTGGGCCACCGCCCGGATTTTAGAAAACAGCTCAGCCAACATACGAACCGACAACCTGCCGTCCTCAAGGCAGGTCTTGACCGCTCCGGCTGAGGCCTGCACTCAGGAGTCCCTCAGCCAGCCTCCTCGAGCACCCACTGGGCAGTTCACCTTCAGCTCGGACAGCCGCGACCCTGAGACCTTTGAGTTCGCCGTCAAGGAGGCCCCCCCCCAAGGAGCCGCGGAGGTAATTCCACCGCGAGAACACCCCCCGCGGGGGCCCCCGCCTCTCCGATGCTGAGATGCCTGGCCACTGCGGCCTGAGCCTCCAAAAAACTGGCGCAATGGGTTGAAGCCCTCCTCCTGGCTCCATCGGCCGCGCCCCCTCCTAGATCGCGGTGGACCGCCGCCCTGGCCTCTGGGGGCAGATCGCAGATCTCGACAAGCGGCTTGGCCTGAGAGGGAGCGGGCGCGAGCATGCCTACGTAGCTTGATCCAAGCGATTTGGGGGCCCTTGGCCTGGAGATCCTGAGAGACCGGGCTGAAGGTTGACGATAGTTCCTTGCGCGCTTCGGCCTGACCTCCTGCGCCCCGAAAAGAAATGTCATCCGTAACACTCCCACGCGCCACCGCGCGACAGGCCGAGACCATCCTTCTCGGCACCGAGGCTAGTAGCAACCTTGCGAGCCAGGTGGCCCCCGAACATCCTGGAACGACTGCGCCATTCGTGATGATTGCTCTGGAAACCGCCCCCTGTCAGGGTGCTCTTCGAATGAGGGCCTGTAGATCACGGAAGAAGCCTCTAAAAGGGGCCGGGGAGACTCAGTTTGCACAGCTGCCGCGAGGAGTTCGGCGCGGTTGATGCGGTCATGGAATTTCCACGCACATCGGGGAACAGCGCGCCCGAGACCAGCTTTGGGGCCTCTTGCGCAAAAGAGGCCGTCGCGCCGTGAACCAAAGCGCTTGCGTCGCACGCTGCGGAGGAGCCCATCCCCCAGAAAAAAAGGAAGCATACATGTCTTCTCCCACTTGGAGCAGAGGGGGCGCCTGGTTCCACTCCAAAGTCTGGCGCGCACTGGCAGCGCACTCATCGGCCTCACCCCCGCGTCGGCTTAGACCGAAACATTTAAATCGCCAGCCAAAGTGGCCCACCGCCGGGCCCCTCTCCCACGAGGCGAGTGGAGAGCTGCCTAAGGAACTGGGGATAAAAAAGAATCCCGACCGAGCCCTGTGCCTGGGAGCAACGACTTGGCAGCGCGCAAGACCTGCTCGGAAGTCATCAGCGGCGGGCTATCTTCGCGGACTCAGGCGCTCGGAGGCAGCTCGCCAGCGCGGCCATCGCTGCGCCGAATCGGCAATCACTCTTGCAAGGTTTCATGGAGAGCAGCGTCGCCTGCTAAGGGGATCAAGTCGCCCTCTTCGTTCGAATCAGACATGACTGGCGGGGCAGGCACCGAAGGGGCACTTGGAGACCCTGCGAGCTGCGCGCCCTCCCGAGAGCACGGACGCCTGAGCCTATGATCCCCATGTCTCACGCCCTTCGGCGGTCTCCTGAGCAACCCTTCTTGGGAAACTTCTGCCCGCAGCCAGTTGACAAAATCTGAGGCTCGGCTTCTCTCGAGCATTTCTTCGAACAGAGTGGCCGTTGACAGCGGGCGCAGCTCCCCAACCTGCGCAATTGAAAACAAGCGGTCGTTCATTCGAGCTGTGACAAAGAGCCTACCTCCCGCTGGTCTGCTTGGTGAAAAGCATTCCCAGCCGTCGTGCCGACAGCCCGTTCTGCGCAACATCTGAGCAGATCTGGTTGAGGTCTTGCCCCCGCGCTGTTTGCAAGGGGACCTTCTGTACCTGACACCCCGCCGAGCGCCCTGTGAAACGCTTCGCATCCTTGATCGAATGCAGGCCCACAAGCTCCGCCTCTGCCGCGTCGAACCATTGCGCCGCGGTCGTCATGAGATTGCCCAGGTCGAGCCTCGCCTCACCAGCGTAGCCTTGCGCGACAAAAGCAAGCTTCTCCTCGTCAGTCTTGGGCAGGGGAAAACTCCTCGGCGCGATCCTCCTCCACGCCGTGGCGCGGCGTGAGGCCCGACAGGAGTGTCTGGCCACGATTGGCAGAAATCCACTTAGAATTCCAGGCAGCGGCTGGTTACCAAGCAATCGTAGCAATTGTCATGGCACGTCGGAGGAGTTGGACGGACTATAGTTGCAGGGATATGGTCACACCACCTGGGGTCTCTCAGAGTCTCTGCATCAATGTTCCAATTTTCAGCAATCAACACCGGTAAGGCAACAGACGAGATCCTTTCACCCCACACCAAGAATAAGTTGAAGCTCCCCCACGACAGTCCGATCTGTGTGTGGCCGTATACGGAGACGAGGAGCATTTGGACCTGACCTGTTGGAATCAAACGCCTCGCACATCTGCGCTCCTCAAGGCACCAAACCGATCCGAGGTAAGAATAGCCACACCTCCAGAAGTCGCATTGTCTGCTTGGCCCGCAGAAACTGTCGCCGAACATGACGAAGCCGAGCCTGCTAGAGAAGCCCACGATCGGGGACCTCGCGACTGCAGCCTCGTTAGACGGATCTCTTGAACAAACAGCATATAAAAAATCATGGCATGGGGCCCTTTCTTAGCCCGTTCCAAGAACTTCCTCCTTGCCAAGCGTTACTACTGCACGTTACCAACTGGAGCTTCCCTTGGGTTCCCAATCCGTGTCTTGACAGCAGTGACCTTGGGGCCTCATTCGGCGCCAGGGCCTGGGGAGGCCGAGGTCGGTCTGCAACCCCCCCCGCTGTCTCTTTACTCGCTGGATCTGGGTGGATGCTGGCAACAGGATGTCGTTGTCGTGTTTCGGTTGCTGGTGGTGGCGAGACTTTCAGGTTGTCCGTTCCAGCCCCCCCAGCCTGACTTAACAGGAACTCGCTACGTTGGGCGAAGAGCCTGCCGTCACTACGTTCGCCACCACAGCCGTTCTCGTCCTACGCCTCCGTATCCATGTCCAGCTCGACGAAGAGGTCCACAGCCTCACAGTCGCCCAAAGTATGCGGAGGTGCCAACAGGAGGAGGAGGAGGAGGAGGAGGAGGAGGAGGAGGAGGAGGAGGAGGAGGAGGGGGGAGGAAAACAGCGAGGAAGGCGGAAGGAAGAAGGCGATCGGTCGGACTTGGCTTCGACGGGTGATCGGCATGTCGCCGCTGCAGTCCAGGGTGCACCCCATGCCTTGGTCGCATGACCCCTCCGCCTTCGTAGACACGTAGACTGCTCTGGTCGAACGGGCGGCGACGTGGGGAGCGGAAACACGTGTTTCCAAGCCGCCTGTTGGCCTTCGGAGGAAGGGGGGGGGGAGGGAGGGAGGGAGGGAGGGAGTTGGAAGAGGAGAGGGGTTGGGGGGGGGGCGAGGGTAGTGAGGAGCAACAGCAGGGCGCAGGGGTCGAGGAAAAAACGCCAATGATGCGGCTGCCAATATGACCGAAACCATGTGACGCAATCATCAGACTGACGATGTCCTTGTACAGGGCCGGTGGCGAACAGCAAGGCCAGATGCGCGCGAATTCCTCGGCCTCTTCATGTGGCGCCCGAGCCGCACCGGGCCGCGGCAAGGGATGGGCAGCTGCCTCGTGCTCTCGGGCCCGCGGCCCCGAGCGCTGGAGTTTCGCCAGCCGCTGTTCACCACAGCCGTCACGAAGTGTACACACGACCACACCTGTTGGAGGCGTCCTTTTCCACTCTTCGTGCTTCGGCTGTTCACTACAGCTGGCAGGGAGGTTCGAGTACGGCCACAGCTTTGGAGGTGTCCTCTTGTGCTCTTCGTGTTTGGGCTCTCCATCCTGGAATGTTTTTCGTGTGGAGTGTACCTCCACGTGGCCCTTGGCCTTCGTCGAAGGGGCTCGTACTCGTGGCGCACGCTCTTGTGGCCGCG
>CAUYUJ010018727.1:751649-754149 GCA_963575745.1 Prorocentrum cordatum
ATTCGAAGTAAATATTACGAATATCAATCTTAGGTGCAGTTCTACCCTTCATTTCTAAGATCTAACTCGCATGCAGGCGACTGTGAATGGCACACGATTGCTACCCGCATCACGAACAACATCGACATTATTATGAGTCTACTATTCATATAACCTTTTATACAAATACTCACATTCACACTCGTCGGCACCAAGACTTGTAACGATTGTGCCATCACCCTGGCATGAACGCGAATACTTGTTTCATTAAGGGTATCAGTGACCTTCGGCGCATCTCGCCACCGCGCCTGGGTTGACGGCTCCAGGCCCCTTGGGTGCTGGTGAGGATACATTCGGAGGACTCCAGGAGGCTTCTTGGAGGCGGTTTCAGAATGTCTTTGGAAGCTCTTGACGGCCACCTGGAGCTGCTGTGGGACTTTTCGGGGGCTCACTGGCGGCCTCGAGGGTCGCTCCTTGGGCGGAGCGCTGGGCATTGCAATTCGTGTCCCACTCTGGGGTCTTTCCTTGGGCCCCTCGTGGGCAATCTTGGGGGGCCTCTTAGGGCCCTCTTGGGCCGCCTGGGGGCCCTCTTGGGGTTCGTGGGGCGATATTGGAAGCCTCCTGGGTCGTCTCCTGAGCGTCGGTATGACATGGCGAGAGCGGTAAAGTCTTTCAAACATGAACACAATAAAAACAGTTTGGCCTCTTAGGGCCCTCTTGGACAAGCTCTTGGGGTCTCTCGGGGGCCTCTGGGGCCCTCTTGAGGCCATCCTGGGCGTCTTGAGGGCCGCTCGGAGCCTTCGTTGCTAACTTTAGGGCTCTCTTGGCTCCGAGAAAGTCACGCGACAACATGCGGGAAAACCCAGGAGTCACGCGACACGCCCAGCACTCAGAATTGAGAGCGGAGAACGCCAAGGGACCTGAGGACATTCCAACTCGTGCTTCAGGGCACAGTGACGGATCACTGAATCGTATAGTCGTACATTGTTACTAATACGACTGCGAGTATGGATTTAGTAGTTAGCATTATTAAGAACAGTGATAGGAATATTGAGACGATACGACGCGGTGCCACGACAGGCATTCGGAGCCAATGGGAGGAGACGGAAACCAATTGCAGACAATGTCGACTTTGGAAGAAGACCCCCATGATAAAGGTGACAGCCAGGGGTGTTCCGAAAGGTGTGGACTTAGACGCCCCGAAGAGTTTCCTGGAAGCTCCGTGAGGTTCTTACTCAGCGCATGGCGAAGAGCACAGTTTGGCCAAGCTATTTCCCTATGTGTTCTTGCAGCCGCTGGGGGAGGGAAGAGGGGGAGGAGGACGACGAGGAGAAGGAGACCTCCTGTCAGCCTTCTCGGGGCTCTGGGAACCTCAGGATTCATGGCGGCCTCTTGCCGCCATCCGGGACCGTTTTTGCGAGGTCATACGGGGTCGCCTTGGCCGTTTTTGAGGGCACTTTGGACCGTTTCGACGGCAATACAGCGACATCTTGACCATCTGGGAGGTGAGCCTGGTCGTCTCTTGAAGCATTCAGCGGGGGCCTCTGGGGGCTCGCTTTGGGCGTTCGGGGGACATCAGGCCCCTCTTGGATTATTGAAGACGCCTACGGCGAATCATCGCCGCCCCCTTCCTTTTTTTAAAAAGCGCATATGTGACCAAAAGTTTGGGTTCAGAGTTTGGATAAGTTATCGGACCAGGTGTTCCCCGAGCCGCAGTGGAAACCTTTCGTGGAACACTTGGAGGAACATAAGGCGGATGATCAGGAGAGGGATGGGGAGGAGGAGGAGGAGGAGGAGGAGGAGGAGGAGGAATAGGAAAGGGAGAAGCAGGCCTCCAGGAAGCCTCTTGAGCCACCTCTTACTGCAACTAGTCGTCGCATCACTCCCACGCGCCGTACACGCGCACCTTCCAGGACGCGCCATGGCACGCACCCGCTGGGACGGGTAGTACGCGCACCCTCTGGGACGCGTTTCGCACGCACCTTTAGAGACGTGTTCTGGCATGCACCCCTGGGACATGTGTAGCAGTAGCACTAAAATATGAGTTGTGGGTTCCTTTGTGGCTTGGGGGGGGGGCATCCTTGGCCGTCGTAGAGCGTTTCTGGCCCGTCTGACGTCGTCGGAATCCGTCCACGGGGTCTCTGAACCGACTTGGGGCCCTCTTGGGGCGTTTCAGGGCCGTCTTGGGGCGTTTCAGGGGTGCAGCCTTAGGGTGTTCTTGCCCGTCTCATGCCGCCGGAGGGAGTCCCGAGGGTCTCTCAGAATTGACATGTTGCCGAGTATTTGGAAGAGCCGTTGACCAGTTGTTCCCAGAGTCGCCGTGGAAATCATTCGGGGAACATGTGGGCGAGGCAAGGGAACATGATTAGACTGGTAAGATTGCGAAGAACAGCCAAACAAAGAAAAGTGCCTGAGAGGTGCCGGAGAGCCGGAGAGGTGCCCTTGTCTCCAGGCTGGGCCTCGCGAGGGCGCGAGGATGGCCGCGCCTCGCGGGGCGCGATGCGCGAGGCTAGGTGGCCAT
>CAUYUJ010018727.1:761649-791717 GCA_963575745.1 Prorocentrum cordatum
ATTTAGTAGTTAGCATTATTAAGAACAGTGAAAGGAATATTGAGACGATACGACGCGGTGCCACGACAGGCATTCGGAGCCAATGGGAGGAGACGGAAACCAATTGCAGACAATGTCGACTTTGGAAGAAGACCCCCATGATGAAGGTGACAGCCACAGGTGTTCCGAAAGGTGTGGACTTAGACGCCCCGAAGAGTTTCCTGGAAGCTCCGTGAGGTTCCTAAGCAGCGCATGGCGAAGAGCACAGTTTGGCCAAGCTATTTCCCTATGTGTTCTTGCAGCCGCTGGGGGAGGGAAGAGGGGGAGGAGGACGACGAGGAGAAGGAGACCTCCTGTCAGCCTTCTCGGGGCTCTGGGAACCTCAGGATTCATGGCGGCCTCTTGCCGCCATCCGGGACCGTTTTGGCGAGGTCATATGGGGTCGTCTTCGCCGTTTTTGAGGGCATTTTGGACCGTTTCGACGGCAATACAGCGACATCTTGACCATCTGGGAGGTGAGCCTGGTCGTTTCTTGAAGCATTCAGCGGGGGCCTCTGGGGGCTCGCTTTGGGCGTTCGGGGGACATTAGGCCCCTCTTGGATTATTGAAGACGCCTACGGCGAATCATCGCCGCCCCCTTCCTTTTTTAAAAAGCGCATATGTGACCAAAAGTTTGGGTTCAGAGTTTGGACAAGTTATCGGACCAGGTGTTCCTCGAGCCGCAGTGGAAACCTTTCGTGGAACACTTGGAGGAACATAAGGCGGATGATCAGGAGAGGGATGGGGAGGAGGAGGAGGAGGAGGAGGAGGAATAGGAAAGGGAGAAGCAGGCCTCCGGGAAGCCTCTTGAGCCACCTCTTACTGCAACTAGTCGTCGCATCACTCCCACGCGCCGTACACGCGCACCTTCCAGGACGCGCCATGGCACGCACCCGCTGGGACGGGTAGTACGCGCACCCTCTGGGACGCGTTTCGCACGCACCTTTTGAGACGTGTTCTGGCATGCACCCCTGAGACATGTGTAGCAGTAGCACTAAAATATGAGTTGTGGGTTCCTTTGTGGCTTTGGCGGGGGGGCATCCTTGGCCGTCGTAGAGCGTTTCTGGCCCGTCTGACGTCGTCGGAATCCGTCCACGGGGTCTCTGAACCGACTTGGGGCCCTCTTGGGGCGTTTCAGGGCCGTCTTGGGGCGTTTCAGGGGTGCAGCCTTAGGGTGTTCTTGCCCGTCTCACGCCGCCGGAGGGAGTCCCGAGGGTCTCTCAGAATTGACATGTTGCCGAGTATTTGGAAGAGCCGTTGACCAGTTGTTCCCAGAGTCGCCGTGGAAATCATTCGGGGAACATGTGGGCGAGGCAAGGGAACATGATTAGACTGGTAAGATTGCGAAGAACAGCCAAACAAAGAAAAGTGTGTTCAGAAAGCTTCCCTTGAGGCTATCTCGGAGGTTTGGTCTCCTGAGACGTGTAGGGCAATTTGGGGGCCGTCCTGGGCCATGTGGGGGCCGTTTGGGGCCGTGGTCCATGCAGTGGGGCCGTCTGTGGGAACGCAGGAAGTGCGACGAGTGTTCTGACCCGCCCTCCGCGCAGAGCTTGAAGGACGCGGAGTCGAAAACAGCCCGCAAACGCAATCGCTAACCATCTGGCCAAATTGGAGTACAGGTGCGGCGACCACAAGTATTCACCGTGCACGTTTTGTGGGACAAGAGAGCCCAACCCGAAGGCAAAGGATACGCTCGAGGAGTACATCTGTGACACAGGCAACTCGAAGGAGTGCCACAAGTGCGAGGGGACCTGCAAGAGAATGATGCCGAAAGGCGACTTTGGGCAGACGGAGACCAGCGACCTGAGGTAAAGTTCAAGGCTTGCGCGGCTGGAGGGACGAAAGACACGAAGTATTGCCTTGGGCGCGAAAGCAAAACACACCCAAGGTCGACTTCGAAACGCGCGAAGATTACCACGTGATACCGAGGTGCAAGAAGTACGGGAAGGCGGGGGAGGACCATAAGCAGTCGAAAACAAAGGAATGCACAGCGTGCGGCCAGGAGTTGTCATCCGATGCCTTCAGAAAAAACTCTCCACGGCAAACGGCGGGCCAAGTGCGTGAGTTGCGGGAAGAAGGACATGACTAAAATTTCGCGAGTGCACCGTGGATGTGATCAGCCATTGCATTTGAAGTTTTTCCAGACAGACCCACCAGACGCGCATCAAGCGCGAGGAGGAATTGGCCGATCAGAAAGACGCCTGCGCGAATCAGACACGGCAGGACGCGCCAGCCTGCAGGACCAAGCCTGGCAGTTGCATTACTGTCCACGCGCGCCAGCCAGCAGGGCCATGCCCAGCCAGCAGGATGATGCGCAGCATGTGCGCTGACGTGCTGACGTGGCTGCGGACGCGCCACCCGGCATTCGCACCGGACTGTTCATCGCTCGTTTGGACAATCTTATTCCAGCCACAACTATGGCCAATTGGAATTGGCTGCGGCCCTTTCCTCGTGGCCCCGCGGATGCAGAAGACGCGGTGTTCGAAGGATGGCGAGATGGACGATCAGAAAAAAAGGGAGAGAGAGAGAGAGAGAGAGATGTAAAGAGAGAGAGAGAGAGAAGAAAAGAAATGAGAGAGAAAGAGGAAGAGAGCGAGATATGGAGTGAGAAAGAGAGACATAAAGAAAGACAAAACGAAGAAAAGGAATACGAACACAACCGCACCAACCACAAGAACAGGAGGAGGGGGAAGAGGAAGAGGACTGGGGCGAGGAGGAGGAGGAGAAATTACAGGAGGAGGAGGAGGAGAAGAAGGCTTCTTGGGAAACCATGGTCGGGGGCCTCTCTGAACCGTGGGGTTGGTCATGCTGCGGAGCTTCAGGGCCGTCTTGGAAGGTGTCTTGGGCGTCTCGGAGGCCTGTTTGGCCGTCTTGGGGCCCTCTTGGGGCTGTCCCGGGGGCCGATTGGCCGCCGAGGGGCCATCTTGGGGGCCTCTTGGGCGATCTTGGGGCGATTTCGGGGGCCGCATTCGCCGTTGCCGAAAAGAAACAAACGCCAACATGTTTCATCAACCTATGGCACATGAATGCTGGTTGCCTCTTCGGGCCCTTCTGGAGGACCTCCTGGACGCCTGTTGTGCAGTCTTGGAGGCGGGGGGCCTCCTGGACCGCCCTGGGCCGTCTTAGAGGTTTTTTGGCCGGACTTGGGTGCATCTGGACCCTCTTGCTCGGGCCGTCTTGGAGGCCATATTGGATCATCTTCGGCGAAGATGGCGGCCCACTTTGGTTCGTTTGGGAGGCGTCTTGGGCCGTCGCGAGGGCATCATGGAGGCCTTTGGAGCCATCTTGGGGCGGTGTTGGGGTCCTCGGGCCGTCTTGAGCCGTCCAGGGGCCGAAAAAAAACACATGGACAAAATATGAAAACCTATGATTGCGAAGGCCTTACGGGCGGCGCCGCCGACCCTGAAGAGAGACGACGACGAAGACGAGGAGGACGACGACGACGGCAACGACGACGAGGAGGACGACGACGAGGACGACGACGACGAGGACGACGACGGCCACGACGACGACGACGACGACGACGACGACGAGGAGGCCGACGACGACGACGAGGACGACGACGACGACGACGACGACGACGACGACGACGACGACGGCGACGGCGTCGACGTCGACGTCGACGGCGGCGGTGGCGGCGACGCTGACGTGGGCCAGAGTCCTCGGGCGTCTTGGGGGTCTCTGGAGGGCCTCTTGGGGACCTCTTCGGGTTTCCTGGGGACCTCTTGTGGGCCTCTTGAGCTTCTTGAGGAACTCATGGGGCCTCCAGGGAGCCTCTCGGGGTCCGGGGCTCGACGTGTCCGTTCGAGTCACCCGTCTGGGCACGCTCTTCGAGCCGTCTTGGGGGCCTCTTGGGCAGTTTTGGAGGCGTTTTGCGTTGTTTGGGGGTCCTTCCGGGTTGTTTGGGGGCTCTTTTGGAGGCCTCTTGGGCCGTGTTGGGGCGATGTTGGAGGCCTCTTTGCGCCGCCTTGGAGTGGCGGGAAGTGGAAAAGGCGAGAACGCCCAAATCTTCAAAAACCAACAGAAGATCAACGAAGTTGGCCTTGGGGGGCCCTCTCGGGAGAGTTCTTGGAGGTTTTTAGGAGCGTCCTGGAGTCTGCCTGGGCAGTCCAGAGGGCTTGAAGGCGTTTTGGACCGATCGCTCGGCGATTTGGGACCCTCTTGGACCGTCTCGGGAGCCTCTTGGGGCACTCTTGTGCGTATCTGAACCTTCCCTCTTACTTCCGGGCACCCCTCTGACGGGGGAGGGATGAAAGGGAGGGGGCTCCCCTTCGACTAGATTACGACATTGCCAGATTTTCCTCTCGCTGACAACCTTGAGAAGGAGGGTGCACAGAAAGGGGACGACGTAGACGACGACTGACGAAGACGACGATTCGAACAGACAAGCCCCTCACACACGCCGGCAGTGTCGACGGAATTTGGCCTCGGGTCCTCCTGGGAACCGTTTGGAGACTTTTCGGAGACCTCTTGGGCCGTCGTGGAGGCTAGTTTGGGACTTCGTGGGCAGTCTTGGGCGCCGTTTTGGATGCTTTTTGGGCGGACTTGGAGGCATCTTGGATCTCTTGGGCCATCTTGGAGGCCATCTTGGACCCTCCTGAGCCGTCCTGGAGGCCATCCTGGACCATCTTGGGCGAACTTGGAGGCCTCTTGGGGCCGTCTTGGCGGCGTCTTGGGTTCGTCATGAGGTCATCTTGGAGGTCTTTGGGGCCATCTTGGGGCAGTCTTGGGCTGTCGGAAGGCCGAAACGAAGCAAATGCCAAAATCCGCTGAACACGTAAAGAAAAGCAATGATGCTGGCCTCATCGGGCCCTTCTGGAGGACCTCTTGGACGCCACTTTGGCCGTCTGGGAAGCCACTTGGGGACCTCTTGGAACCATCTCGGGCTGTCTGGGTGGCTTCGTGGGCAGACTCGGAGGGATCTGGGACCCTCTTGCACCGTCTTCGATGCCAGTTTGGGCGAACTGGCCATGTTGGGCCATCTTGGCTGTCTTGGAGGCCATCGAGGCCGTCTGGGAGACGTTGGTTGCGCAGCTTCAGGGACTTCTTGGTAATTAGCAGGCGGCATGGACCGAAGCCTCAATGGGGAGTTCTTTTTGGAAAAGAACCAACACCAAACTGTATGATCTAACAGGCTAGGCATCCCTGTGATAAATCAATAGGGGGCGACGGACCTGGCGGCCCACGACCCATCCCGCCACCGCCCATCCCGCCACTGTGCCCATCCACGCGGCATCCGAAACGGCAGGCCGCGTCGACATGTTCTCTGGAGCCGCAGTTAATCGCGATGTGGATCCCCAGCGGTTACTGACGCGGTCGCCCGCGTTCAGTCTTGTCTTATGTCCAGCTTTTGTCTGCCTCGGACGCGCGCGTTTCTTTGCTCTACTTGCACGGCGTTTCGCCCTGTTGCAAGTTTGGTGGCGTCGCTTGTCGCGCTGGTGCTCCGCGGGATGATTGGCCGCTGCACTTTGGCTTTACAGCGCCTCCTTGTTTTCACCATCACCACCACCACCAATCTTCATGGCCGTGGCTGGATTACGGCATCACGGCGCGGACGGCCAAGTTTGTTCGCAAATGGCACCTCCACTTGCCGATCGCGCCTGAGGTTCCGTTGCTCCGCCGACTTAAAAAGTGTGAGTGTGTGAGTGTGAATGCGTGTGTGTGTGTGCGCGTGTATATGTTGCACCGTTCAGCTACGCCGATAGCGCGCAGCTTGTGGCAGCCCTCACTGCACCGTCTGCATCGTATTGACTCGGTGCGCAATCACATGTTGGCGCTAGCACAGCGTGTGAGGATAATCGACGATCGTTGCGTGATATCCGACGCTGAACCAGAGACCCGCGTCGGTGTTGGATGTCACCGCGACGATCGCTGCGACCACAAATCGGGGTGACGTTTTGTCAGAGGTTGACATGCTCCTTCCCAGCCCCTCCCCCCCCTTTCTGTGATGTAGACGTGGCCCATCATGAACCGTACAGCGACAGACAGTTCAAACTGCACACCACGGGCACTAATGCGTTTTTTTGTTCGGGGCTGCTCATCCCGCAACCAAGCGAGGGTGCGGCAGGAAGCGGCCGCAGGATTGGGCCAGGCCGGCGCGGGCTGCGGGCCAGCGGCTTTTCCCTCTCCCCTCCAGGACAGCAGGACTCCCAAGAATCGCCCCTCCGCCGACGAGGCTCGAGCGGCCCGCCGTTGCCGCCAGTGTCACCTTCGTCGCCGCCGCTGTCGTCGGCCTTGGCGCCGCCGTCGTCGTCGGCGCCGATGTCGGCGTCTTTGATCTCGTCGTCGGCGCTGTCGCTGTCGTCGTCGTTGTCGACGCCGTGGTTGTGCCTCCATCCTCGTCGTCGTCGACATCGGTGAGTGTCGTCGTTGGCGTTGGCGTTACCATTGTCCCCGTCGTTCCTGCCTTTGACGTTGTCGACGACGTCACCTTCGTCATCGACGTTCACGATGGCGCCAAGGACGTCATTATTGTTTCGTCGCCCTCATTGGGCCACTTGGGGCTGTCCTGGAGGCATCTGGAGCCCTGTTGGCCGTCCTGTAGCGCCCATGGGAACATGGGCCGGCACGGGAACGGAAGGAACGTTTCATGAACGTGCTGAAGATGGCTCATAGCATCGTTCGCTCTTGTGAGCCTTGGTGTTGAGAGTTTTTTACGTTGCCACTCGCCCTTGGGAACTTTCGTGTGATGCATGTGTCACGTCACTGTGAGCTCCTGGGAGCCTTGAAGAGCGTGGCTGTTAAGAGCTCATCCTGCGGAGCAGCCCAGTCGGTACACCATATGGGACTGGGTTGCCCTCCGCCATATGGCGGAGGGCAACCCAGTCCTGACATGCTTGTCACCAGCAAATGGGAGCCCAGTGGCAGAGTGCAGGGGGACGACACGACACGACGACGAAAACGACGGACGACCGACGAGCGACAAGCGCGCGGGGCGGGGAAGGGGAGGTAAGAGGGGGAGGGGGGAGGGCAAAGGAGGCGCACCGGACCGCGCCCGGACCAGCTGGCCTCAGCCCTAGCCGGCTGCGGCTGCGCGCAGCCCGGCGCCACGCCCCACGCGGCCATCCTGGCTTACGGCGCCTAGCAGCTCGGCGAGCCCGAGGAGCTGCGGCGCAGCCAGGCGCGCCACGTGCCGCAACACCCAGCCGCGGGCCTCGCGCAGGCGCCGGCCCTCTGGCACGCCGAGGTGGCGCGCGGCGACCCGGACGGGCGCCCAGCCGCGCTGGAGGATGGCGCAACCCTCCGCGCGCAGCGCCTCGGCCGCCTCCGCGGCTGCCGCGTCGGCCGCGGCCAAAGTCTCCGCCTGAGCGTCCTCAGCGGCGCGGGCGGCCACCGCCGCGCGCGCTGCCGCCGCGGCGCCTGGGGCGGCCCTGGCCGCGGCCCCGGTCCTCGCGCCCCCCGCTGGCAGGGCCGCTGCGTGCGGGGCGTTCAGCTTGACGGCCTCCTCCTCAGACGCCAAGTCAGCCCAGAGCCGCCGCTTCCCCGGCTCTGCAGATGCCGACCAGCCCCGCGCCCGCGGCGGAGTCGCGATGGCGGCGGCCGCGGGCGCGCCCTTCCGCCTGCTCCCAGCCCTCCAGCCCAGCAGACCCCGTAGGCCGACCCAAGTCTGGCCGGCCTACGAGTTGTGCCCACTCGAGCCCGTCGTAGTATCGCTCGATGGGGTGCTCGCTGGCGTCTAGCGGGAGCACCGGCGGCCCTCCCGTCGGAAAAGGCCGGCCCCGCGACCACCTCGGCCGCAAAGCCCCAGCCGCCCGCCTTGAGCGCCGCCACCACCGCCGCTGCCGGGCCCGGCTCCCAGCGCTGCCGCCCCCGGCGGTGTTGCCCCGAGCCCCTGGCGCTGCCGCCACAGGCGGCGCTGCAGCTCTCGGCGCTGCCGCCGCAGGCGAAGCTGCCGTCGAAGCCCTTGCTCCCGGCGCTGCTGCTGCAGGCGGATTCGCCATCGGAGCGTTCTGGGCGCTGCCGCCGCGGGCGGAGCTGACACGGGTGTCGCCGCCGCCGGGGAGCTGCCGGGGCCGCTTTCGGAGCCGCTGTCGCTGCTGCGGCCCATGCACAGGATCGCGCGCGCGGACTCCATGCTGCGCGGGCCGAGCAGACCAGGCAGGTCACTGCCCGATGCCCCCGCGATGGGTGCTGTGAAACTGTGGGGGGGTAATTAGCCTTGCGCCGTTCATCCGCGACGGCACTGCGGGCGCTCACCTGATGGGTGGGCCCCGTTGCCAACTCACTGGGTGCTCAAAATCTCACGCCTGAGGGGGCGCTGCGGCCGGCGCCCTGCATCCACGGCTCGGCGGCGCAACAGTCGCGCAAGCTTCTCGCCGATAAGGTTGGGCCACGCACCAGGGTCCACGATGGCGCTGAGTTCGCCCGAGGGGCGCTGGGCGCGTCTATGATGCACCTAATTGGCATGCTCTTAATTTGGCTGCGCCAGTGGCTGGCAACCAGGGAAGGACGTCGGCTTCACCGCTCTGCGGTGAGCCTCGGCGCGGCCGCTGTTCCCAGGTGGATGCAGGAGCGACGAACGTGACCTCGCTAATCGGTGCGTCTCGCGGCGTGATCAGGACCCCGCCATCGCCAGACGGCATGTCCACCTGGGGTGCTTCGAAGGGCGCGGCGGCAACATTGGTGCGCGTGACCTCGCGCGCCACCACTTGGGGCTCTCGTGGAAGCCTCTAAGGGCCTTTTTCGGCCGTTCTGGGGCCCCCTGGGACCGTCTGGGGGCCGTTTTGGGGCAACTGTGGGCCCTTTGGGAGGCCTTCTGGGCCGTCGTGGGCAGTCGGATGCCCGAAAAGGCGAGAACCTTACAACCTACAAGACATCATTCGCAAATCAACATGTTCGGCCTCCTCCGGCCGCCTCGGCGGCCCTGTTGGGAGGCTCATAGGCCGTCGTCGGAGCCTCTTGGGCCGTCTTAGAGGGTTTGAGTCGGCAGGGGCCGTCTTGGATCGTCTTCAGGGCCTCCTATGTCACTCGTGGGTTTTCCTGGGAGCCTCTTGGAATCCTCTTAGGGTTGTTGGGCCTTATTTGGGGGCATCCAGGGCCGTCTTGCGGCAGTCGCGGGGGCCCTCGGAGCCGTTTTCGGCAGATTTGGGCCCGAAACGGAGAACACCCAAGAAACAATGGAAATCGTATGGAACATGAATGTGTGTGTTGCCTCTTCGGGCCGTCTGAAGGGTCTTCTGCGGAGGCTCGCGGGCCGTCTTCGGACACTTTTGGGGCCTTCTTAAGCCCTCGTGGGGCCTCCCGTGGCCCTCTAGGCGCTCTCTTGGGAGCCTATGGGGCCCCTTCTGTGCCCCTCTTAGGGCCTTTGTTGGCTGTCTTGGGGCTCTCTTGAGCCGTATTCGTGCCCTCTTGGGGGCCTCTTGGGCCGTCTTGGCGCGATCTGTGGGGCCTCTTGGGGCGTCTTAAAACGTCCTTGGCCCCAAAAGGCGAGACCCAGAACAACTTCTACAACTTTGCGGAGAATGCCTCATCGAGCCCTCTGGGGGGTCCTTTGGAGGACCTCTCGGCCCGTCTTGGGGCCCTCCGTCCTGATACCATCGCAAGCCATCTTCGGACGCACTGAGACGCTCTTGGGCTCTCTTGGGGCGCTCTTGGGCCGCTTCGGAGCCGTCTTGGACCTCTCTGTGGCCATCTTCGGGGTGTCTTGGGTCGTCTGGGGCGCCTCTGGGGGCGTCTTGGGGGGGGGGCGTGTTACGCCTGGGTCTGCGCCCTTCGCCCCTCCCCTGGACCCCTCCCTTGAGGGCTTCGCCCCATCAGGACGTGTTCACTCGTACCTCGGTCTCTCCGTCATCCTGGGGCGACAGTAAGCGGCCAGGGAGTTGATGGACCATCCCGTGGTGATTGTCTTTTGCGCCGCAGCCCCCTCTTCCAGTAGACAGCAGAAAGATTGGAGATACAAGAGACAGGACCCAAGAGACAGTACGATAGATAGAGAGAAAGAGAGAGAGCAGACAGGACACACCTGTATAAGGCAACAGTCCAGCATTGAGTGTCACAGCCTGGCGCCCCCCAGCGTGGCCGACGGATCCCGTGCACGGTTCTCAGGTGGCTTGGGAAGGCACGGGGAGAAGGGCGCTGAGGAGCGGGGAGGACTTCCGCCAAAAGCAAACCAGATGAACATGAGCGAGCAGCTTTTTGCATCGCGCCCCCCCCCCCCCCCCGCGGTCCCCCACCCTTGGGGCCTCGGACCGCCCGCGCGAGAGGCCCAGCGGGCTCAGCTCCCTGCTCGCAGTGCCGCCAACTGCTCTTCCCCGCCCGTCGGCTGCGGCGACGAGGGGACGGACGGCAGCCGCAGCTGGCGGCACGCAAAGGAATGGGCCGAGGGTCGAGGCCGTGGTTCCCAGAGGAGGGAGAAGCACCGACACCGCTGCCCGTCCTGGAGGAGGGCGATACGCAAGAGGGAGGTGGGGGAGATCGAGGAGGGCGCCGGCGAGGAGGAGGCTGCGGATGTGGAAGGGGGATCTCGGCCCCAGGTGGCGCGGTCTTCTAAGAAGACCGCCTGTACCATGTCGCGCTCTCGTTCAAGACGGGATTCGGCTTACCAGTACTATTTCATGCAGAGCCCTAGTCGCCACGATTGGATTACCCTCGAAATGATCCTCGGAATTCTGGTTAGGTAATACCCCAGGAGATGTCTAGGGAGTGGCGGTGTGGGTACCACTTTGTCCCCCCAGGCTCAGACAGACCGTATAGTGAGGATGAGCGATTTTCCGAGCTTGCGCCCTTGCCTGCTCTGTCCATCTTGTGCCATGTTCGCCGGCCGTGCACCGCTCAAAAAGGCTTCAACTTGGCCGTCCTACGGGCCAGCGTCTTTACCGCGCATCCTTGCTGCCAAACTTAAGCAGCTTGACCTCAAGGCGGTGGCGAGAGTGTGGCCCGGCAGTCCACAGGCCGCTCCCCTGGCAGTCCACAGGCCGCTCCATGGAGCCTTCAGAGAGGGCCTCTTGGAGGGGAGCGGCCTTTTACAACAGGCGTCTTCGCAGAAGGCAGCTCCTTTTGCCGTACCGCCCCCGTGCGCATGGCAAGGGACATGGATCTCAAAAATCACAGGAATTGGGACGAAGACCAAGAACATTGTTCCTATTTACGTGAAAACGGGACTCGCTGTCGGCGTCGCCGCGGTCGTTGTCCATTTGAGACAGGAGGTCGCTGCCGAACAGTGGCCGCTGTCGGTTTTGGACAGCATTTGTGATTGGACATCGTATCCGTTTTTCCGTACCCATTCCAGGCCTTTCGAACAGGGAGTTGCGAAGTAGAAGAGATTGGCGGCGGGGATCTGAGCAGATCGCAAGCAGCACCGAAAAAACGCCCCAGGCGCACATTACACCAAGATCGGCGGCGGTGCAGGGACGCGTTACATCAAGATCGTTACCCAAGTCAGCACGTTCGAGTAAGGACGCCCAAGTCGCCCAGAAGGAGCCTGTTTTGCTCCTGAAGTTTGCAAGTGCCTTCCATGGGTCCATGAAAATGCAAATGCGACGCTCACCTCGCCTCCGCCACTCCCTCCATCCTTCCCCCTCTCCCTCCCACTCATCCTCTATCCTCCTCCTCCTCCTCCTCCTCCTCCTCCTCCTCCTCATCCTCCTCATCCTCCTCATCCTCATCCGCCTCCTTCTCCTCTTCCTCCTCCTCCTCCTTACCGTCTCTCCTCCTCCTGTCCCCCTCTCCCCTCCTGTCATCCCTCATCAGATCTTCCCCGTAATCTGCCCTTGCTGCCCATCCTCTCATGACCTCCTCGTCACTTTCGGATTCCAGTGCCGTGGTTCAAAGGATCATCGCCAATGTTTGACGTCCGATGTTGCGATAGGGGGTGCCTGGCATGAGGTTGGGTCCAGCTGAGGAGGTGGGCGACGAGGAAAGCAGGGAGGGAGGGAGATTTAGAAGGAGGAGGAGGAGGAGATTGAGAAGGAGGAGGAGGAGGAAGAGGAGGAGGAGGAGGAGGAGGAGCAGAAGAGGGCGACTTTCCCGCTTCGCACCGGGCCCTCTTGCGGCCCGGGGGCTTTCCAAGGTTTTCACAGCGCTTCGCGCTGCAAGCAACCAGGGCAAAAGGCACCTTGCTGCTTTCACTTCTGAGGAAGAGGAGGCGGAGGAAAACGGTGAGCAACAAGGAAGGGGGGAGGAGATTCAGGAGGAGGGCCAGGAGGGGAAAGAAAAAACTGGAGCGGGAGCAGGAGGGGGAGACATTGCAGAAACAGAAGGTGGGTGTTGAGAGACGGTGCATGGACAAGAAGGAATGGATGGTCAATCAGATTCACACCGTCTTGTCTGCAAGTGTTCAAGTCTGTTGTTACGTATTGTGGTTGGCGCGAGGACCCGTGGCTTCAGCGTGACCTTCTTGACCCAGATGTGTTTAAAGATCACTGGAGACTCCAGGCCTCCTGCCGCCGCGATGAGACACAGTCGAGTGGGCTGTGCTTTACCGTTTGAGCTCGTCTGTCGCACGCTGTCTGGTGCGCAGCGATGGAGGATCTTGTGGAGTTTTCGATCTCGACCGTATTCCCCCCATGAGCGGTGGAGGAGCATTGGCCAGGGTCTATGTCGATCCGATCGATCCGATTCGATGTCGATTTCGGCTGGGCCGATCCGATTCAATGTTGATGTTCCGCAGATCCGATGCTACCCGATATTTGCGCAGCGCAGTTGCGTATCGGGGCGCAGCCGATTCGGGTCGAGTTCGACCCCGAATCGACGCACGTTCCGATCCGATCCGATCCGATGTGTCGATTCGGTGCTGACCGCCTTTGCCCTGCCCGCCAATGCCCACTGCTGGTACAGTGGGCGCACCCGGTAAGGACCCTTCTGCCAACGCCCCGCCAGCATGTTTGGTTCTTCCCGACGGAGCCCGCAGAGCCCTGGGGGGTGGCACCTTACGAAGGTCAGAGTCGACGAAGGATATGCCCCCGGAGGTTCTCAGGCTTGCGCCACACCGCCGACCCTTTGGGGGACTGGCAGTTGTTGCGTGTTGCTCCTGAGGGCCTTTTGTGCACCTTTTGGGTTGGAGTTCTTTTGGGGCTTCATTGGGGGCCTCTTGGAGGCCTGTTCGGCGCCTCTTGGGCTGACATTCTCAGTGTTCGCCGTGCACGCATGGGGAAACGGGCGAGAATCCACGCATACAGACGGCGGGCATCTGTCAAAACACCCGAAGAATGAGTATCGAATGGCCTTCGGCACAGCCCGCCACCGTGCTTGGGTTTCGGCTCAGAGGCCACGGAGATGGCTGATGGGGTCTCGTGGGAGGCGTCTCGGCGGCGTCTTGGAGGCAGTTGTTGAACCTCTCGGGAGCCGCCTGGAGGCCTCTTGGGGTCTTTGGGCGGCCATCTTGGGACTCCCTGAAGTCCTGTTGGGGGCTTCTTGGGGTAACCCGGAGGCGTCTTGGGTGGAAGACTCGAAATGTCCGTTCGGGTTCCCCCTATGGGCCCCCACTTGGGGCTGTCCTGGGGTCCTCCTGGGCCGTCTTGGGGGCTTCTTGGGCCATTTTGGGTAGTCTTGAAACCCTCTGCGGGGCCCCCTTGGCCCATCTTGGGGCGATCTTGACGGCTTTTTGGGCCGTCTGGGACGGTGTGAACGCCCAAGAGGCGAATGTGCTATATATATATATATATATATATATATATATATATATATATATATATATATGTTCTTGAACGGTTTGAGCTTGGGCTTTTTGAATTCGGTGATGTCAATACCTGCTAAACGAACCATGGAAGTTTACACATCGGAGTGCCCTCTCTCACTTGCCCTCGCTCTCCCCCCTCCATAGCCTGTCTTCGGCTTAAGGACGGGCGGCGCGCCCCATGCTCGCCTCCGGCGTGCCCGCTGCGCTGCCGGCCTTGTGCGTGGCGCTGATAGCTGCTCGGGGCTTGCGAGCGAGCCCTCTTCGGCCCGGACCCGTGCCACCGAGCGAGGCTCCGGTGTGGCTCGACGGGGTCGCCGACGCCTGCGTCGAGGCCTCGTCGGCGGCTCCGACCCCCACGGGGGAAGAGTGGTGCGCTGATCTCCCTTGCGGCGCTCGCGCCCGGGTGAGCTGCAACGGCGACGTCAATGACCTCGAGTGCGTCGTGTTTTGGCCCTTGCGGCGAGTGGAGGATGTCGAGCTGGTGGGTCCGCACTTCTACTGGGTTCTCTCGCCCGACGGCTACCTGGGGGAGAAGCTGCTCTCGGGGGCCTCACTAGCCGACGGCCCTTGGGGCGACGAGCGCATCGTCGACGGGGGCGCCCCGCCTGCTGATGGCCGGAAGCTGTACAGCTTCGGCGAGCGGCCGACTCTCGCCCGGCTCGTGGAGCTGGCCGACGGGTGCCAACTGGCGATGGAGGCCCGCGGGCAGGCGGCCGCCGGGGGGCCCACCCACGTGGAGCTCGCCTCTGGCAGGCTGCTGGTTGGCGGAGAGTTGTTCCCGTGGGCCGCGCCGCCGCGGCCGTCGCACCGGCTCCGCGGGAAGCAGGCGCCGCCGGTGCCCGACGGCGGAGTGGGTGGCGCTCTGGTAGACGCGGCCGCGGGCTCACCCTCGCCTCCTCCCGAGGGGCATGTCTGGGCGCAAGCCGAGCCAGTGGTCGACCTGGGCATCGGCACGATCGCGGATCCGTCGAGCGAGACACTCATTGACGCAGGAATGGGTGCCATCCGGCTTGGTCGCGGACGGGCGCTTCGTCTGGAGCTGATGCCGCGGGACGACGTGGCAAGCTGGGCGTCACGCCGTGTGGCCGCGCTGAGCCGTCTCCTGGAGGTGGCAGCTCCCGTGGCGACGCTCGGCTTCTCTCCCCCAGGCGGTGCCCTGGATGGCGTCGCTGCCAGCGGCGCTGAGGGCGCTCCCGCCCGGGATGGCGCTCCGTCGACCGTTGCTTTGGCTGACGCCGCTCGTGACGACACTCGCGCGCTCTGGGTCGAGCGGGACGATCAGGGGGAACGGTGCAAGGAGTTCAGAAGGGCCGCGAACGTGCCGGTGGGCTATGACTGGGGCCACCGGCGTCTGGAGGGCGGCCTGACGTGCCTGCGCACCTGCAAGATGATCTACCATACGGCAGACACCCCTCGGGGGTGGCTCGAGAAGTTCTCGCGTGGCAAGCACGTCACGCCCACCGACCGTGTCGCCCATGAGCCCTGGCCGCCGGTGGAAGCGCTCGAGGAGGCCGGATCCTTCGACCAGGCTGACCTGGGGGGGCTCGCCTGCCTTGAGGTGGCCGAGCGCCGGCTCCACGCGATCGTGGACGCCTACAAGCGCGCTGGTGCCCCCCCGCTCGCCAACGCCAAGTACTTGGTTCCGCTGGGCGAGGCAGACGAGTTGACGGCGCCGTCGCTGAGGAGCCACGTGGCTCGCCGCGCGAAGGAGGGCTGGGAGGTCGAGCAGTCCATGGGGAAGGCCGAGGCTGCGGATGCTCGTGTGACGGCCGGGCGCTGAGGGTGCCGCCACAAGGACCGGCGGCGGGGACAAGGGGCGAGGTCGCGGCGGCCGTGCCCGCGGAGGTCGCACCCCGGAGCTCCCCCCGCCGGTCCAGTCATGACCGAGAAGGCACGGCCGGGGGAATGGGCCCCCCCCGGCTGGTACCACACTCTGGCCCGCGCCTCACCGCTGCCGCCGTCCGATCTTGAGAGAGACCTGTTCCCCGCGCCGATGATGGCTGCGCCGGGCGGCTCCGCCCGTGGACGCAGGTCGCAGCACAGGACTCACGCTCGGCAGCACGAGGTGGAATTGGTGAATCGCGCCCTCCGCAGCTTGAACTGGCTGGCCGGCTTCAAGGGCGCGGCCGCTTCACCGAGCCCAGGTGCAACGACCCTGGACAAGCACGCAGCCCTTCAGCAGCACTTGCTTCGTGAAGCTGATCGGCGACAGGCCGCAGCTCCGCAGGTGATGCCGAAGGCGGAGGCAGCCCTGAGGGAGCTGCTCCGGGGGCGGTCCGTGTACGAGACGGACTTGGCCCCTAGGAACCTCGTCTCCTACCTGCCCGGCAAGGTCTCACTGCCCGACAGCGTGCTGGACTGCCGCTTCATTGAGGACATCGCGAGCCCTGGGCGCCGCTCGTTCTTGGAGGAGAACCACAAGCGAATGAGGTTGGAGCCGGAGACAGTCGACTTCGACAGCATGCCGCGGCTGTACATGGACCCGGTGCTGAAGAGGAACCCCAAAGCCTACCGTACCTTTCTGCGAGATCTTGCTGGACGTGGACTTCTTGGTGTAACAGCCAGGCCCGCCGAGTCGGTGGGCCTGTTTTTCGTGGCTAAAACAGACGGAGCGCAGCGTATGATAATCGATGCGAGGCGGAGCAACGGCCACTTCAGAACGCCGCCAGGCGTGCAGCTCCTCAGCAGTGAGGGTTTCGGCCGGATCGAGATCGAGTTGCCGCCTGGCGTCCTGCCCTCGTCGGTTGAGGGGCAGCGACTCCTGGGTGCCTTCGCCGTCTACGTGGCCACCACCGACGTGAAGGACTGCTTCTACCGGATGCGCGTCCGCGAGGACCTCGGCCGCTACTTCTGCCTGCCCGCCGCCCCCAAATACGCGTTCGACGGTCTGCAGGTGGCCGGCGTCCCGGCGGACACCCCGCCAGACGCTCCCGCGCGGCCCTACCTGGCCGCGTTGCCGATGGGGTTCACGCGGTCGTTGTACCTGGCCCAAGCCGCGAGTGAGGACAGGGTGCGCCGAAGCCCCAGCCTGTGCAAGGCGATGCCGGCAGACAGACAGCAGCGCTTGATTCAGGACCAGGCCGAAGCCTTCGTGCTCCACGCCGACTCGCGCGGGGTCGGGGGCGCCCACGCGCACGTGGACAACCTAGGCGCCGTGTCGGACGATGCCGATCTCAGCGAGAGGATGGTGTCAGAATGGAGCAATCTTTTCGAGCCGGTCGGCCTGGCGCTCCACAAGTCAGAGTCCCACGGCGGCGCTGGTGAGGCCCTCGGCACCGAGCTTGACGGCGTCCGCCTTCGCTCGAGGATCACCTCGAGCCGGTTTTGGAAGCTCGAGCGGGGTTTAACTGGCCTTCTCGCTCGGGGGCGTTGCAGCGGCCAGGCGCTTGAAAAAGTGATCGGACATTGCACTTTCTGCGGCCTGGCTGCCCGCGAGTCCCTTTCTATCTTCCACACCGTCTATAAGTTCATTTCGGTTCAGTATCTCGACGTGGGCCCGATGTGGCCCGAAGTGGTCGAAGAGCCCGTGGCTTTTAGAGGGGCCCTTTTGCTTCTGGGCCGCGACTGGCGGCTGCCGTGGAACCCTTGCGTTTTAGAAACCGACGCCAGCCTAGCAGGCTGGGCGATGGCCCAAAGCTTCTGGGACCCATCTCAGGTCGCCGGCGTCGGTCGTGTCCCCTGGAGTCCCAAACTTGGAATTCTTCCGGCTGACCTTAATTATTCCGGCTGCTGCTATTATTTCCGGCTGACGCTATTTTTTCCGGCTGGCGTTAAACATCAGCATGTGTATCATGTGTTATCATGCCATACACCAAAACATAACATCGCATGACATATGTTCGATTTCGCGCCACATCGTATATCTTTACATCAAAAACGAGTCTCTCCTCCTCCTCGTCATCGTTGTCCTCGTCGTCCTATGCGCGTTTCTCTCCTCGCTCTCTCCTCTCCTCGTCCGCCTATCGTGTAGTCTTGGCCCAAGATGGCCAAGAGACGGAAGCGGCGCAGAGGCGCCGCCGCGGCGCCCCCCCCCACCCCCCCCGCCGCCGCGGCGGGAAAGAGACGCCAATTCTCTGACCACGAGACGCTGGCCGCCGTGCTCACAAAGCACATCCAGGCCCTCCTCCTCCTCCACCGCCTCCTCATCATATCCTCATCATCATATTCATCATCATCAGCGTCATCATCATCAACAGCATCATCATCGTCATCATCATCATCATCATCAGCATCCCTCGTCCTCGCCTTATCCTTCTCCTCCTCCTCCCCTTCCTCCCTTCCCCCTCCCCCTCCTCCTCGTCCTCCTTATCTTCGTTGTCCCTTCCCCCATCCTCTTCCTCGCCCGATCCTGCTTCGCTGCCTTATCCTCCTCCTCCTCCTCCTCCTCCTCATTCTCCCCCTCTTCGTCCTCCTCCTCCTCATCCTCCTCCTCGTCCTCCTCCGTATCCTCCTCCTCGTGCTCCTCCTCGCTTATTCGCAGGAAGCTGGTTGGTTGGTATACGGGAAGCGGCCTGGCGAAGATAGGTTCACAGACCAGTGCGCCCTTGAGATCCAGAAGCGCGCAATTCTTCTGAGAGACATCGAACAGCTCACGCCGAACTTAGCCCCGACGGAAGCGCGCTGCAAACTGGCGTTCGAGCTAGTCGCGAAAACGAAGGCAGGACACCGACGACGAAGACGGAGGACGCAGACGACGACGCCTGACGAGTGGCGAACGACGACGACGAACGACGACGGCTACGAAAATGAAGGAGCGAACGTATGAAAGGAACGGCAAAGACGACGACGACGACGACGACGACGACGACGACGACGACGACTGCGACGACGACGACGACGACGACGACGATCGACGACGACCGACAACAACGCAAGGATGATTTACGAACTGGGCGGGCGGGTGTACGCTGACTGCCCCGTGGCTGACCCGTGGCTGGCCCATGACTGGTTCGGTAGTGCGCCGACCGAGGTCAGTCATAGGTCAGTCATGGGTCAGTCATGGGTCAGTCGGCGACCTCCCACCCGCCCCGAGTTGCCCTGGGTGTCTGGGCAGGGGCCCACCCCCCTCCCAAGGCAGCAAAGTGGTGTTTCTCTATCGAGCAGGGCCGCGACTGGGCCGAGACGGAGGGCGCGAAGCTGCGCTCTATGCTGAGGCGCGCATGCCTCATCCTCATCCCCCTTCCTCGCCGCACCTTCCTCTTCCACCGCCTCCCATGCCTCTCATTTTCCCATGCGTACTCGTCCCAACTTACCTCTGCCACATCGTCGTCGTCCTCCTCCGCCCCCGATCCTCCGTTGCCGTTTTGCGGTTGCCGTGTTGCGCCGTGCTGTGGCATTGCGCCCGTCCTCGCCCTCCTCCTCGTCCTCGTCATCATCCTCATTCTCCCCCTCCTCATCCCCTCCCTCATCATCATCATCGCGCGCCTCATCGTCTCATCGCCATCGCTGCCCCGCCGCGCCCCCCCCCCCCCCCCGCGACAGGCACATGTACGACCCAGTCCGCCGCGAGGCCAGTGGCCGCACACCGCCAGCGCGGCTTGCGAAGTTGCGAATGATACAAGGCCTCGCGGGGCGCCAGGATGGCAGGGTTGCGGAAGGGAAGATGGAGGAGCGGGGATGCGGACGTAGGAGGAAGCGGAGGATGAAGACGAGTAGGATGAGTAGGATGAGGCGGAGGAGAAGGATCAGGACGAGAACGACACGGAGAAGGAGGATGAAGAGGGCGACGACGACGAAGCCCCCCCCCCTCCGCCGCGCAGGCAGCGAAGACAAAGACAAAGGCGGCAAAGACAGAGGCAGCAGCAAAGGCAGCATCAAAGACAAAGACGGCGGCGGCAAGGACAAAGGCAGCGAAAGCGGCAGCGACGACAAGGGCAGCAAAGACAAAGGCAGCGAAGGCAACAAAGACAAGGGCAGCATCAAAGAAAAAGACGGCGGCAAAGACAAAGGCAGCGAAGGCAGCAAAGACAAAGGCGGCAAAGACAAAGGCAGGGAAGGCAGCAAAGACAAGGGCAGCAAAAGGCAGCGCGAGGACTCCGATGGCTGGGACCCGTCGACGGGCATGGCGTGGAGGACCGACCCGCGTCGCAGTCGTCGGCGTCGTCGTCGTCGTCGCCGACGTCGTCATCGCCCTCGGCTTCGTCCTCATATTCCTCATCCCCCTCGTCCTTCATCATCGCCATCCCCCTCGTTCTACGCATCACGTTCTTCCTCGTCGCCCACCTTCCGACAGGAAGCGAAACGGCCAGCGTGTTCCGGAGACCACGCGCCATATCGTCGAGCCCGATGATGCGACCGACGCCAGCTGCATGCTGGCAAAGTTCCCAGACGGTGGGATCGGGGTGCAACGCGAGGGAAGATGTCGCTGAGGGGGAGGGAGAGACGACGACGACGATTACGGCGGCAACGACGTCGACGGCCATTGCGACGACGATCGATTAGAGTACGATTACGACGACGACGACGAGACGGAACCAAAACTGACCCAAGACTGACCCAAGACTGATCCAAGACTGATCCTCTCCGCGGGGTGAGGGCAGGTGAAATTGTGGAGCTAGTCGAGCTGACTGTCATGGAGTGGAGGTCCCGTGGCAGCGTAGGCAGGGCGGCGTCGAGCGCCACCACGTACCAGCGCGTCACGCTCTTCGAGGGCAATAGGGGCGAGGACGCCGTCGTCGTCGACGAACGGAAGCTGAGCGGCGCAAACAATGGCAACAGGATCGGGGTGGCGCTCAACATCAACGGCCAGCAGAAGGTGTCGGTGAGCTACGCCGCCGTCGCATCGATCAAGCAGGAGAAGCTGCAGGACTGGTTCATAGGGATCGCGAAGCGCTTCGTAGCTGGCAGCATCGGCGACGTCGACGAGCTGCGGACGGAGAGGAAAGCGCTCGTGGCCGCAGCCGCCGCAGGAGGAAAGGGCGAGAGCGCTGACATGAAGAGAAGGCCCGCTGCGGCGAAGGAGAGCAGCGGCGCTGCCAACAAGAGGCCCGCTGCGGCGAACGGGGGCGCTGGCGCGGCCGCGAAGAAGCCCGCCGCGGCGGGGGCGGCTGAAGACGGCGAGGACGACGCCGACAAGGACGACGACGAGGAGGATGAGGGCGAAGAAGAAGACGGAGAGGACGGGGGGGATGAGGAAGAAGAAGAAGAAGCGGAGGAGGAGGGCGAGGAAGAAGAGGCGGAAGAAGACGAACATGAAGATGAGGAAGATGAGGACGAGGAAGAGGCGGATGAGGAGGACGACGCAGACGACGGCGCTGGTAAAGACAAGGCTGCTGCCGCAAAGAAGCGGCCTGCTGGCGCTGGCGAAGACACGGCTGCTGCAAAGACAAAGACATAGAAACGGCCTGCTGGCGCTGGCGAAGACGCGGCTACTGGTGCCGCAAAAAAGCGGCCTGCTGGCGCCGGCGAAGACACGGCTGCCGCCGCCGCCGCGCGGCCGAAGCCGACAGCCGCAGGCGCGTTTCCTTCGGATCGGGGGGGGGGTCCAAACGTCCAAAGGGGTGGGGGCCCAACGAGTTCTGAGGATACCCCAATATTGACCCACGACTGACCCAAGACTGACCCAATACTGACCCCACGGAGGAGAGCGAATCGCCCGCTGGTGGCGCAGGGGTGAGTGACGCGACGGCCTCGATCGCAGCCCCCTCGATGCCCCCCGTGCCGCTGCCGCCGCAGGTGCCGCCGCCCCAGGTGGGGTCGTTGTATAGCAAGGCACTGGCGGTCGAGATGCGGTCTCGGGCTGCTCATGCTTAGGTGGACTGAGGGCTGACCCACGACACACACACACACACGCACACGCGCGCGCACACACACGCACACACACACACACACGCACACACACACACACACCACACGCGCGAACCTATGCATGCGCATACATACCGATGTGTAAACTTATATATATAAATAAATAAATAAATATATACATATATATACACACACGCGAAGACGATCCACAGCGGGTCGCATCCTGAGCCACCATGGCTGAACCCATTCTGGGCCCGCCAGCGGGCCCATAATGGGTTCGGCCAAGGAACGACCTTGTGTCTTTGTCGCTGCGTCCCGTTAATATGGACGGATATCGATGCATGTGGAGAGTACGCGAGAGAGATAGAGAGATATCGAGATAGAGAGGTCAGCCTTCAGTCACTGACTGCACCCCGCCCCATTCGACGCCGTCGGTCGCGATTATAGTGCTTCGCGGCGCGGCGGTGGGGGGGGCGCTCGCGCGGCGCCCGACTATTGTTGTAAGAACGGCCGTGGTCCGACCTGCGGCGTGGCTGGTGCAACATCAGGAAACCATCGGTCCGATCGATCCCATCCCCCATCTCATATCGATCGTCTCTGTAATGACTGTGGGTGTGTCCGCGGCCATTAGCATGACCAAGCGTTCTCGCGCTAAGTCTGCGCCACCGATCGGTTGGTTCGTGGGGGTCCCGCCCCAAGCCAAGAGTCTGTGGGTCACGCGGGGGTGGGCAATGCCGCCCCAGCGCTCGCGCAGCCCAATGGCGGGCGACGGCGCGGCGACCCGCAGCCCGCCACCGACCCGTCGCGGGGCGAGGAGCAGCAGCCCGTCATCGCGCGCGGAGAGCCGCAGTGGCACGGCGAGCCCAGAAGCTTTTGAGCGTCCGATGGGGGGGAGTGCATGGAGGGACGGTTGATAGGGAATATTTTAGGTGTGGTGGTGTGGGGATGCATGCGCACTGAAGGGGGCGGTGGTGCATGGAGGACTGGGAGGGCCATTACGTAGGGGGTATGGGGGTATGCCATGAAATTGTAACGATGGTGTCGTGGGCCAGCCCTGGATCAATCCTGAATCAGCGCGAGACCAATCACATGCCGTCGGGCTGGGACTGATCCAAGACTGATCCGAGACTGAGCCAAGACTGATCCAACACTGATCCACTATGATCCACTACCGATCGGATGCACCCGCAAGGTCCGCCGCGCACGGGGGAGAGGATGCCGCTGGCGCAAGCCCGCGACGAGACTCTGGCGGAAGAGATGCAAGCGGAAGAGGCGGCCGCGGCCGCGCGCGAGAAGATGTCGGCTGGCGCGGCGCTGGGTTCGGCTGGGCTCGCGGCCGTGGACCTCGCCGAGTCGCCTGGCGAAGTGACGGCGGCGACCAGCTGCCGTAGCGAGATGGCGGGATTCGCGGCGCTCGCAGAGTACCGCGCAACGAAGAAGAAGGCCTGGGAGGCCCAGCAGATCAGCGATGACCAGGCGATGGCGGAAGCAATGAACGCTGCAGAGGAAGCTGCTGGTGCTGGCCGCGACGGCAACGATTCCTCGGACGAGATGCCGCTCGTGACGGCCGCCGACGCCAGTCGTCATGGGGTCTGGCGCACTCCATTGCCAGGCCCTGGATCGCAAGTGGACATGGTCGACCTCGAAGATAGCGACGAGGAGATGGTGCCCGTGATGCCGCCCACGGGCGCTGGCCCTGCGGGCTCGCGGAGCCACCGCGAGCCTTCGGCGGCCGCGGGCTCGGCAGCCCCTGACTCGGCCCCCGTGGCCGTGGCAGCCCCCGCCTCGGGGCCGCTGGCGTCGCTGCCCACGACGCCGCTGCAGATGCCGCGTGGAGCGCGCCGTGCTGCGAGTATCACCCCGACGAAGACGGCGGTGGCGGCGCGGACGGAGGCATTCTGCGCCTTGAAGAAGGCGGTCGCATCGCGGCCGACTGGGTACGGCACGCCCACGATGCCAGGTTTCATCGCCACGCGCGCTGGCGATGGCGACGCGGCGGGAGGCGACTCTGCGAAAGGGAAGAGGTTCTCGAAGGGGGGCGCGCAGCTCAAGGACGTCGTGGAGAATGGCCGTGGCTTCAAGGCGCGCAGCCCCCTTGGATGGCAGCTCAAGAACCAGATCGACACGGGCGCCATCTTGGCCCAGCAGTACGAGGAGGCAGAGGACAAGGAGCAGTTCAAGATGAATTGGGCGAGGGAGAAGTACAAGGGGTCGGCCTACCAGAGAAGGGCGCACACCCAGCGCCAGGAGGAGGAGCGGGTCAAGAACGGGAAGCTCTGCTCGTGGCTGAAGCTGCTGGAGGAGGAGGGCGGTACTAGGGGTCCCGACGACCCAGAGACGATCGAGAACATGCGCGTTCACTCCCTTCGATGTGCAGAGCTTGGCTATCCATTCATACAGGCGTTTCGGGTGCAATTCGTGAGCCCTTTCGGGCATCCGGTTTAAATCCAGGGTCTGTGTGGCGTTGAGTGGTTCGGTACGTCGTTAACTCTGGGCGGACAGGGTTCATGCATTGCGCGCCTTCGAGGTGGATCCGATGCACGGTGGCATCAAAGTGATGCACTTCCAGGTGACGTGGGCGGATCGCTTCACGAAGGCGTGGACGGACTACACCGAGCAGAACAAGTTGGCCGACGTCCCAGGCAGCAGCAGCGGCAGCAGCAGTTGCGCAACAGCAGCAGGGCAGTCGCAACTGCAGGCGCTGGCGGAATCGGATCACATGAAGCCCGCCGTCTTGCGAGTGGCGAAGAACGTGCACTTGGAGGCGGCACCAGACGCAGCATCCGAGGCAGAAGCAGGAGCTGAGGCAGAAGACGATGAGGATGATGACGGGGATGATGAAGAGTGGGATGCTGATGACGATGAGGCAGAAGACGGCGATGGCAGCCCAGAGGGTGATGACGGCGATCCAGCGCCGAAGAAGGAGCAGACACAGGCGGCGAAAGACCTGGCCGCGGCTCGGAAGATCTGCAAGTCGGCGAAAGACGCCGTGTCGGACACCGATCATCTCATGAGGACGATGGACGAGGATGATGAGTGGGACTGGGCAGAAAAGCCGCGCAAAGACCTGGAGGCGCTGAAAGACCGCCTGGGCGAGGAAAACCGAAAGACCAAGCTGTCGATCATGATATTGAGCGGCTTGAAGAACGCGAAGGCCAGCAACCGACGGGATGGGAATGATGAGGGGATGGGGGATAGATCGCACGATGCCTGAGCATACAACGAGCTTGTATAGCTACAGTATGATGACGGTGGGTGGTGGTGGGGATGATTACGGGGGATGGGTTGACGAGTGTCCTCGGTTTGGTGGCGAGGGGGGCGATGTAGGCATTTCTAGCAATAAATTACACAGGCGTATGGTTGACACCCGTACACACTCTATATATGTGCATACATATATACATACGCACGTATTATATAGAAACACATGCACACACATGCATACACATATACACCTCACGATCGCCCGCAGATACTGCAGAAGCTGACGCCGACCGACATCTCCTCCCAGCTGGCGAGCATGGCAACCATGAAGGCGCGCGATGCCAGTCTGCTGGGAGAAGGAGAGGGGTGAAGAGGAGGAGGAGGGGGAGGGGAGATGAAGGGATGAGGAGGAGGAGGGAAGACGAGGGGGAATGTGGGGAGGGTGATGATGGGGAGGAGGATCCATGACGGATGCATGCCCGGACTCATTTAAATGCCCCACCCCCCGCCCCCGCTGGCAGCGGCGCCTCGAGTTCATGGGGGGGGGGGGGGTCGGTCGAGAGCGCGTCGCTGGCGAAGCAGCCTCCCCTCCCAAGTGCCGCCCGCGCGCCCTCAGGCGGCGGCGGAGGCCCTGGTGGACAAGCGGAGCAGGGCGCTGGCCAGCCACGAGAGTGCCCCATGGGGCAGGGGGCTTGGCGCGATGATGAAATATCAGATGAGGAGGGCGCGGGTGCACCATGAGAAAGGGGATGGTGACGATGTAGTGGGGAGGAGGCGGGGGCTCGGATCAGGACGAACGGATGAGGCTCGGGCGGGGCTCGGGGAGGGGGGGGTGGGGGCTCGGAGGATGTTGGGATGACCGATCACATGCGGACTGGGGACGGGTCGAGGTATGACGAAGAAAAAGACTGAAGCTGGCGGCGGGGAGAATCCGACGAAGCGCAAGCGCGCCAAAGACAAAGCAGAAGCGAAGCAGCCGCCGAAGCCGAAGAAGAAGGCGAAGCGCTAGGGCATGCCTTAATCTTTGCAGCGGGTAGCACCCCTCGCACGCGAATCGATCGACACGCATGTGTGCTCGAGATAAGTGGGCGTGTGTGGGGGGGCAGACCGATATATCGGCACAACTCCGAGCGATCCGATCGATGTGTGTCAGGTATGTTACCCGTTCCTTCACGGGCGCTCACGCTGCGTCGGCGCGTGCCCGCGGGATCGCTGCACCGCTGCCCACTCCGCGGGGGGGGGGGGGTCAGCTTGAGCTGACGGCGGGCCGTCGGTGCAGATATAGGACACCAATCCGACGCCGCGCGAGCGCCCCCCACGCGCATGGGGGCCCATTTCAGGGCTCGGGGTGCAGCCGTTGACCCGTGGGCGCTCATCCAGTGCACCATGAACCTCGGAAGACTCAACTATAGCAAAAAGCGTGGGGAAAAATTGGAAACCGTTTGGTGTGTTTTTTTTATACAAAAACTGTCTGCTTTTTTGAAAACATGCGCGGCCGGAAAAAATGCGGCCGTGGCCGGGAGAATTGCGGCCGCGGTCATGAGAATTGCGGTAGCGGCGGCACCCTGACCCATGACTGGTCCATGACTGATCCATGACTGATCTATGACTGAGGGGGGCATCATACCTGTACAAACACATGGTTTCGTGACCTGCCCCATGACTGACGCATACCTGATCCATGACTGATCCATGACTGATCTCGACTGATTCCTGAGTTTGCAAGATTTTGTTTGTTTTGCACTGGTTGTTTCAAGATTCGCTCGATCGGCGGCTCGATCCGATCGGCGGTGAGAGGATGTGGGAGGAGGAGGGGGGTGGGAGGGACCGCAGGCGGATCGAACGGTGTGATGAGAGAGCTGCACCCCGTGCCCACCCTGTCCCCGCCGTTTCAAGGGAGTGGAACGGCTAGCGGCCGATGAAGCCTGACGCGCCGCGTGGATGGGGCGCGTCGGAGCAGGCTGGCCGCGCGTTGCAACATGTACTGCTCCCTCGCCCAGCCCTGACCACCGTCGTCGTAACGTCGTCTCAGGTTCAGTCGCCCCCGTCGGCCCACTCACCCACGCTCCATCTCCCCATCGTCGCTACTGGTCTCCCACCGATGCTGACCGTCATAACATATAGCGGTTTCGGCCCAGGGTCTCATATTTATGGCACCGAAACGTCCAAAACGCAGACGATCTTTCTCCCCGCCCCAGCCAGATGATGGGGGTGGCGTGCCAAGCGTTGCCGAAGCTGGGGGCGCACTGGTGCGTGAACTACTCAAAATGTATGCTGATGGTAGATCTATGTCTGCCTACTCAATGACGACAATAGCGTATTATGCTAAGCATGCGGGCGTGCAAGGACCATTGCAATCATACGCTCTGGACCCGTCCAAGTATAATCGCACGGGGCATCCCGCCAGATTAGTGAAGAAACTCGTGTTGGAATATATCGACGGCGTCCCCCCCCCCCCCCCTCCCCACCCCCCCCCTCCCCCACCACCCACCCCCCCCCCCCACCCCCACCCCCCCCCCCCTCTCCCTACCGAGCTCCCGCCACAATTCCCACCCACCCCCCCACCCCCCCCCCCCCCCCCCCTCGCCCCCCCCCCCCCACCCCCCCCCCCCCCCCCCCACCCCCCCCCCCCCCCCCCCGACATGACCATCAGCATACCTGGATAGCGAAGGAAAGATAAGCTCAGGGGCGATATCAACCTCATCGTGCGGGCCCCCCACGAGGTGCTCCACGCGGAATTGTTCCGCACCGCACACGCGTTGCAGGATGGCCATGGACGGGGGGTGGAGGTGGGAGGTGATTGAGGGGATTATGTTATATATATACATATATATATATATATATATATATATATATAGGTAGTGTGCGTGATGTGTACACACGATCATTCCCGTGTCTATCGCTCGCCTCTCGCTAGCCCGTCTTTTGGGGCGTGGGTGGCCGCAGGAATTTAAAGACGCGCTCGCCCACAAGACTATGCCCGCTGCTTGGCAGTCTCATCCTGTCGTGCGCCAGGGGGCCGCCGAGGGCGGCTTCGTGCTTCCCGTTGCGCTCTTTATCGACGCTGCGAAGTTCGGAGGGCAGGCAGCGGGTCGGAATAAGTCCATCTACAATTTCACATGCGTAAATCTCTTGTCGGGCCGTCGGCACGTGCTATCAGTGCTTCGGAAATTTATAATGTGCAGGTGCAGTCAAGCGTGCAAAGGGTGGTGTACGTTGCAGCCTCTTCGAGTGGGCGCGGTGGTCGCTCGACTCTCTGGCGCAGGGTGTGTGGCCGACCTGTCCCTTCAACAGACTCGACTGGGGGGCGGGCGCCGGTCGGGCTGCCAAAGCAGGCGCGCCGCTTGGGTTTCGTGCAGCGGTGATGCATCTTATGTGTGACTGGGGAGCTGTGGGTTCGATATTGGGCACTTTTACGTGGAACCATAACACGTTTCCGTGTCCTCTATGCTCGGCCGATCGCGGTGGCATGCACGAATACAGGTTCGGGTTCACCGAAATACGCGTGCCCCTCCAACCCGAGAGAGGGAGATCTAGGGAGAGAAGGGGGAAACTATAGAGATATATAGAGAGATGGGGGGTATAGGGAGATGAAGAGAGATGGAGAGAGAGAGAGACAGAGAGAGAGAGAGAGAGAGAGAGCGAGAGAGAGAGAGAGAGAGAGAGAGAGGGATAGCGAGTGAGAGAGAGAGAGAGGGAGAGAGTTATATAGAGAGAGAGAGATATGGAGAGTTAGAGAGAGAGAGAGAGAGAGAGAGAGAGAGAGACATTGGGGATGGGCAGGTGGTTACGTATTACTCCATTCGAATACGCGTGCCCCCCCCCCTCCCAGCAGCGTGGTATGCCGTGGCTACGTGCCCAGTAAATATTGGGATCGTGGCGCTTGGGGGCCTGGCGGTAGCATGGGGGGTATGATGTGGGATGGACGGATGTGCGGTGGCTCGCGTATTAGTGTTATGATGCCTGTCAGTCGAATTCGCAGCGCTGATCGGCAGTGGCAGTACTATTCTAAGATCGCACACCTCAGGGCGTGTGACAACGCAGAGAAGTGGATCGAAATAAACACCGAGGACGAAAAGAAGCGACTGATCGAAACAGGTAGGTTGTGCTATGACAAACGGAAGACTGGCAACGGGTTGGTTTTGTCCCGCGACGTGCCCGCGTTGAACGCGGCGTCGGCCCCCCTGCTAGCAGGCGATCAGCTCCTCGCTCAGAAGTCTCTCCCAGATACGGCGAAGTATGGCTCGATCGTGCCGCCGATAAAGCTTTGCTTCTGGCGGGAGTCAGACGCAACCCTGTGCAAGCAGAGGAACCCTATGTTTGGCGAAGACATCGGTGTGACGATTGGGCAGACATGCAGCGTTGATTATCTCCACACCGTGTGCTTTGGGCCCGAAGCCTTCGTGGTGCTAGAGTGCTTCTGGAGGTCGGTCGAGTCGCATGCCATATCGGGAGGCGGTGAACACCATGCGTGTTGTGAGCAGGCGATGGTGATCTAATCACAAACACCTCACCATCCACACAACATCACGCACAATATGCGCGCCACCATCCCTTTTAAAAACATTTCAACGCACACACACATACATGCTCATATGTATGCACACGCACACCGCAAGCGCACACGCGTGCGATGTGCTGTAAGTGGTTTGGCCTGCCTGTAAGGCTGCAGCGTTCCTAACGAGCAAGCTACACACGTGGTATGCGCATCAGCGCCGTAGTGGACACAGGCCCAGTGAGGTTGAATATATGTCGCCCTTCATGTTCGGCACGCGCGGCAAGCCAGTCCTCAAATTGAAGGCCGCGGAAACAACGTGGATGTTTAGATTTGTTGTGGAATGTTTCCTGCCCGATTATTGTGGTGATCTTAAGCGTGGGGCTGAGCTTTACCAGTGTGCGGGGACGCTGCTGGAGTACACAACTCTACTTGCCGCTCAGCCCGATGTGCCAGACGTTGGTGCGTGTGCGCAGCTGGAGCGTTTGTGCATAAAGCATCTCGTACAGTGTGCTGCCGCCCACGTGCCGTACCGCCCCAAGCACCATCTGTTTTGGCACTTGGCAGCAAGGGCGGCGGGTTGGAATTCAAAAGTGCAAAGTGTGATGATACGGATGATGAGACATGACGGAGGAAATCGGCGATGATAGTGAGTAGGGGTTTGTGACAGTGGTCGGATGCGCCATGGCGAGGACGTGGATGGGGCATGGGGGAGGGGCGAGGTGGGGAGGATGATGATGCGGCAGGAACGGGTGACACTGAGGCGCAAGGGCGCAATCGAGTTCCCCTGCGCACTGGCCTGTCTGACCCCCCCCCCCACTGGCGAGGATGCGCGCGATGGGCCATCCTCGCATTTACGCGACATGGAAGGACGAAACACTCAACGCAATGTTGGCCCGGATATCCGAACAAGCATCACTTGGCAACTTCGACTCGGGGATATGGACCCGTGTTGACCTGCAAGTGTATCTGGGGATGGGCGGTGACGGC
>CAUYUJ010018727.1:791817-816817 GCA_963575745.1 Prorocentrum cordatum
TTTTCGGGAATCCAAACCCGAGTTACCCCGGACCCGAGTTACCCCGGATAAATCGGGCGCCCAGAGCCCCGAATCATCAGGGGTAACTCGGGTCAGGGATAACTCGGGTTCGTTTTTCGGGAATCCGAACCCGAGTTACCCCGGACCCGAGTTACCCCGGATAACTCGGGCGCCCAATTCCCGGATCGGCGCTCGACCGCCCCCCTTGGCGCGCGGGGCGCGCCCAGGGCGGCGCGGCGCCGGAGGCGCCGCCGGGGAAGCTCCAGCGCCGACCCGAGAGGTCCGCGCGGAGCTGTAGAGGTTTCTGTCGGTGCGTTGTTTCGTCTTGGAAGGTGCCCGCGTGCGTGCTCGCCACCGCGGCGGTCGCGATCGTCCTCCGCGCCTGCTGTCGGGCCGTCTTCTCGGGCGGCACCCTGGGCCTCGAAGACCTGCGGGCCGAGGCCGCGAACGGGATGGTCACGTGCTCGCTGGTGGCGGGCAACCAGTTCCTGCCTGGCGTGGCCTCGGCGTGCATGCGGGCGCTGCCGTGCTTCCACACCCAGAAGGTCTGGGTCCGTCTCGATCCGAGCGATCCGATTCGATCCTGACGTGCCGACGATCTGCTGCTGAGGGGGCAGGGGGAAGCCGATGTTCCCACGATGCGATGGTCCGATGAGGGGGTGGAGCGCATGTGCAGCAGGCATGGGCGAAGAAAGCACGGCATAGAGCATAAACTGGCGGAGATCCGCGCTGATCTCTTGGGTCGGGGCCGGCCCCCCCCCGGGGGGCGGCGCACCTCGGCGCCGCCCCTGGCGCGCTCTGCGCGGCAGGGAGGGGTCCCAGCGCCGATCCCAGAAGTCCGCGCAGGAGCTCCGAAGGTTGGTGCTTCTGCCGAAGGCTCGTTCCTCCGAACGTTTGATGCTTATGCCGAAAGATGATGCTTCAACCGGTGTTTTGTGCCTTGGTTATTCTTAGGCTTACGCCACACCGCCGACCCCTTTGATTTTCTTGGGGGCTTCTTGGGGGTCCCTGGGGCACGTTTGGGGCGTCTTGAAGCCGAAGGTTCGAAGTCTCCGTTCCGGTTTGGGAGCCTATGGGGCCGTCTTATGGCGGTCTTGGAGGCATTTTGGAGGGTCTTCCGCGCTGTGAAGGCCGAACCATCGTATATCGAAGCCGATTGGAGGGCCTCTTGGGGCCCCTTGGGGCTTCTTGGAGGCCTCTGGAGAGCCTCTTGGCGGCCTTTTGGGGGCGTCTGGACGCCTTTTTGGAGCCTCTTGTGGTCTCCTGGGGGCCTCTACGGGCGGACGGCTGGAATGTTCGTTTCGTGGTCCCCTTTCGGGCCCCTCTTGGGGCCGTCTTGGAGCCCTTTTGGGTCGTTCTGGGCGCCTCTTGTGCCTTCTTGGGGGCTTCTTGGGAGCCTACGGGGCCGTCCTAGGGCGGTCTTGGAGGCATCTTGGAAGGGCGTCCGCGCTGTGAAGGCGGAAAAATCGCATGTGCTAGAAATGTATGCTTTCTTCAGGGAATTTGGCAATTTTGGCCTCTTGGAGGCCTCCTGGGAGGCCTCTTGGAACGTCTTGGCGGCCTCTTGGGCCGTCTTCGGCCCATGTCAGGCGTCTTGGAACGCTCTTTCGGCCCAAGTTAGGCGTCTTGGAACGATCTATCGGCGTCTCGGGGCCCTCTTGGGCTGTCTTGGGGGCCTCTTGGGCGGCCCCAGAAGCTGTCGTGGACCTCCAAAAGGAGCCCCGGAAGGGCCGGACCCCCCTGGTGAGCTTTGGCCGGACGGTCCCCCCCCTCCCCCGACTCCGGATCCGCCCTACTTTGGGGAAATTCGTAAGTAGGGCTTGGAATTTCCGCCTTAGTTTTCAAGCCCCGCTGATGCCAATATCCGTATAGGTGGATTTCCGACGCAATTTTAAGTTGGAAAAATTGCCCAAGTAGGGCGGATTTGGAGTCAGGGCCTCCAAATCGACCGGACCAGGCTCCAGGGGGAGGGGTTTGGGGAGGGGGAAGCATCTCACACGCCGATGATCCCCAAGGGGTCGGCGGATTTCGGCCCTCGGGGGGCGTTTTCCGGCCCTTGGGACGAAAAATTACCCCAGGGGGAGCGGGTCGGGACCTCTGGGAGGGGCTCCAGCGCCGATCCGAGAAATCCGCGCGGAGGTTTGACAGTACTAATTCATGTCTACGCTGTTTCTCGCTCCTCGACACGAGGCCGTTGACGGGAGCGCTATAGCCCAGTTCTTGGTCTACGAACCGGGCACGGTGTGCCGCGAGAACGCGCAGCACTTGGGGTCGGGGGCGGCCAACAGGGGGGTCATGACTGGGGGGGGTAAACATAATGACGGGGGCCATGATATCTCCCCAGCTTTCACGGCGCCTCTTCTTGCAGTGGAAGCCCATGCCAAGAAACACCCGGCTTGCCTCCAGGGTGCCATGGCTTTGTTGGGCTTCGATGGTTTCGTCATGGAGAGCGTGGCGCTCCCGCACCGAAAAATCAACGGGCGTCCTGGGGTCTCCGGGCTGGTTGTCTTGTGGAAGACCTCTTGTGGTCGAGCTCCTACTGTATGGGGGGCCTCCTGGGCTCTCACGAGGCCGTCTGGGGCCGCGTCGGAGGCACCTTGGGGCCGTCGTGGTGGCCTCGGTGGCCTGCCTCGGCCCTCCAGGAAGCCCACTGGGGCGCCCTGGAGAGCGTCAGGGCCTCAGGGCGGGGCTTCCCGTGGAAGGCTTCGTGTGGTCGGGCTGCAGTGCGTCCCCGGCCCGCCCCCCCCCCCCCCCCGGGGGCTGCGCACGTGCCGCGCCGGCCAGGACTTGCGCCCCCCCCCCTCCTGCTGCTGCTCCTCCTCCCCTCCTCCTGCTCCTTCCTCCATCCTCCTCCTCCTCCTCCTCCTCCTCCCCTCCTCCTTCCTCCTTCCTCCCCTCCTCCCCCCCCTCTCCTCCTCCTCCTCCCTCCTGCTCCTCTCCTCCTCCTGCTCCTCCTCCTCCTCCTCCTCCTCCTCCTCCTCCTCCTGCTCCTCCTCCTCCTGCTCCTCCTGCATCACGCAAGGGAGGGGCAACATACAAGGGCGGGCCATGAGGTCTCGGCGCCTCTTCTCCTGTCGGTGCGTCCCCGGCCCCCCTGAGGTCCGTCGCTGCGGGGAAACTGCAGCATGGCGAAGCGTCACGACCGGGGCCCCGGACCCCATCTCTCCGCACCAGCTTTCGAGCCAGATCGATCCGTGAGGGCCCCATGGGGCCCGGCCTCGGGCGGCCATGCCGGGTGTGAAGAAGATGCAGCGCCGGGATCTCCGGGCCCCCCTCCCTGGGCCGCGCACGTGCCGCGCCGGCCAGGACTTGCGCCCCCCCCCCTCCTGCTCCTCCTCCTCCTCCTCCTCCTCCTCCTCCTCCTCCTCCTCCTCCTCCTCCTCCTCCTGCTCCTCCTCCTGCCCCTCCCTGGGCCGCGCGCGTGCCGCCGGCCACGAGTTGCGCCCTCCCCCCCCCCTCTTGGACGCCCCTCGCTCCGCCGCCCCCGCTGAGGACGTGCGGCCTGGCGCTTCTCTTCACGGCCGCCGTCGGCCCCGCCTACTGGCTGGCGCTCCTGGGCCGCCGGCGCGGGGCGCAGCAGGCAGCCGAAGGGCAGCCCCCAAAAAATAGGAGCCAAAGAAGACAACCAACAAAAACAGCAACAACAGAAACCGAGCCAACATTCAAACAGCAGAAAATAGCGCCTACAGCATGCGCCTAGTATACACCGACCCTGGCCAGGCCGATCCTGAGCCCAGGATTGGTGTACACGCCTGCGTGCCCAAGCCAGGAGGGAGTGTGCAGAGGAATCCTCTCCAGGAGGATCCTGGGCCCAGGATCGGAGCATTCGGCCCTCGTGCCCGAGCCTCGAGGGCGTGCCCACGGACCGTGGGCCCAGGATGAGCCTGGCCAGGGTCGTCGCAAGTGTTCTACGGCAGGTCCCCGTCGTGTCGACCAGCGAGGAGGAGGAGGAGGAGGAGGAGGAGGAGGAGGAGGAGGAGGAGGAGGAGGAAAGGAGGAGGAAAGGAGGAGGAGGAGGAGGAGGAGGAGGAGGAGGAGGAGGAGGAGGAGGAGCAGGAACGGGGGACCTCGCCGCGGGCGTTCAAGGTTGAACGCCGCCAGTGGCCAAAAGTCGACCGACATGGAACAATCGGGCGATCGAAAAGCCGCCGATCGTTCCAGGTTGGACGATCCACGCGGTGTCGGAAACCAACGCCGGGGTCGTCACGACACGAGCCTGCCGTAGGACTCCTAGATGGGGTCGGGGTAGATTCAAGTCGGGCATGTCCCTTTACAGCAGGAGTATCCACAAGTAGTTGAAAAATGTCATGAGGACGATGTTTCGACTGTGTCTGACTAATTTTTGAGCATGTTTGAACTATGTTCAATTTTTCTTCCAAAATCCGCCTGTGGGAGGACATGCCAGACCTAAGAGTAGATGGGGTCGGAGGATCGCGCCGCATCGCCGATGCGTCGCCGATGCGGCTCGAGGTGGGGCCCGATTCGCTTCACGTTGACTTAGCCGATGCATCGCCGACGTCGACGATGCATCGCCGGTGCATCCCCGATGCGTCGCGGTTGCATCGCTGATGTATCGGCGACGCGGCGAGATCCTCCGACCCCATCTGCTCCGACCCCATCTGGGAGCCCTCCAAGTGTGCAGTTGGCGTGCGCCTAGGCGGGGCCCGTGAGATTTCTGGCGGGATCTTACCGCTCCGGCTTCGAGTGGTGGGAGGCTGGGCGCCTCGGCAAGACGATGCTGATCGCATCCGTCGTTACGGCATCGCCCTCCAGCTATTGCCCGCTGCAGCAGCTCATGGTTTGCCTCCTGATCACTGTCGCCTTCAACCTCTGGCACTGCTCCAGCCGCCCGTACAAGTATTGGGTGCTCAACGTTGTCGAGGCGGGTTCGCTCTTCACCCTCAGCGTTGGCATGGTGTTCTCAGGGTTGTTGGCCGGCGCCAGGTGGCCACTAACCCTTGGCTTCCAGAGCAACATAATTGCTGGCATTGCATCGTTATTAATCCTTTACTTCATGGCGCTGGTGGGCCTTTGGGTGAATGTCAAATTTTTCTGGACCGACGACGCCAACGAGGAGTCGCTCGCGGAGGACGGCCCGGCCACCGACCAGTGAGCACGCTGAAGCAGTGCAGCTCGCTTTCGGCGCTTTCGGTTTCCCCTCCCTCTTTTGCTCCTCCTCTTCCCCCTCCCTCTCCTCATCATCATAGACTCCAGCCATCCAGATGCCGTAGAGTCCACGTGCCGTGCCTGTGCAGCTCCTCGTCTAATCCTTCCTCCATCTCCTCCTGGCGCTTTCGGCTTCCCCGCCCTCTTTTGCTCCTCCTCCTCCTCCTCCTCCTCCTCCTCCTCCTCCTCCTCCTCCTCCTCCTCCTCCTCCTCCTCCTGGACTCCAGCCATCCAGATGCCGTCGAGCCCACGCGCCATGCCTGCTCAGCTCCTCCTCTGATCTCTCCTCCGTTTCCTCCCGCCGCTGCTGCTGCTGCTGCTGCGGCTGCTGCTGCTGCTGCTGCTGCTGCTGCTCCTCCTCCTCCTCCTCCTCCTCCTCCTCCTCCTCCTCCTCCTCCTCCTCTGCGATCAGAGGGCAGGGCCCGCCTGTCAAGACGGGCAGCGCCTGGCCTGCCAAGGCAGAGAGCGGCCCCTCGCCCCCTCCGCGCCCCGATTTGCTGGATTCCTCCTCCGTTTCCTCCTCCTGCTCCGAGACACCCAGGCACGGCGGGGGCGCGGGGAGCATCCAGAGCAACCCTTGACATCTCGCGCATCCCCGCCGAGTTCCATCCAGGGAGCGAGTCTTGGAGAGATCTGCCACGAGAAATGAAGCGTCTTTAGCGTCTTCGTCGTCCTTGCCGTCTTGCTAGTCGTCCTCGCCGTCGACGTCAATGTCGGCGTCGTCGTCGTCGTCTTCGTCCTCCTCCTCCTCCTCCTCCTCCTCCTCCTCCTCCTCGTCGTCGTCGTCGAGGGACGGGGTTTTGCTGCCGCGGTCGCTTCGACACGGAGGTGCTCCCCAATAGGCGTCGCATGATTCAAGCCTGAAGTATCTACGCTCAAGTTGGAACTGGCTATGTTCTCATCCGAAAATTGCCCTAATCGGCTTGCGAGAGGCGTTGGGATTCAATGCGCGGTTGCCGTGGTCGTTCAATGTACAAGTGATGTCATGCTGAATGCACGAGGTATCATGTTTGATTGATGTATCCAACTCATGTTTAGAATTGGAGTCCCCCATGTTTGATTCGACACCTGGCGCGGCTGGTCCGTTTGACGGCGGTAGCGGCCCTTGTGAAACAAAGAAGGGCGGGAGCAATGGAAACGCTCGGTATGATCGGCAGGAGTACAAGACGTGCCTGAAAGGTAGGCGCATCTCTGGTCCAGTGCCAAGCTTCTTTGTATGCGGGCGACGAGCATGCGGGGGGATGGAGCTGGGCTTCCAGAGTGTTTGGCACATTTGGATGCCGTCTTACTCTGGGACGTTAGGCCAGTCAGCACATGCATGTCTTCAACCTTGACAGACATGCGATGTCTGCCAGATGATCTGCGCACTCGTGTGGCGAAGCCTGGGCGATGAAGAGCCCTAGTGTGCGAGCGTGCGCGAGAGCAGGAAGCAACCGAGCATGGCATGGCGAGACACCTGAGGCCTCGATGCGGAGGAGAAGGAGGAGGAGGAGGTGGTGGAGGTGGTGGAGGGGAAGGAGGAGGAGGGGGAGGCGGAGGAGGAGGAGGAGGAGGAGGAGTAGAGGAGGAGATAGAGAGGAGGAGGAGGTGGAGGAGGAGAGGAGGAGGTGGTGGAGGTGGTGAGGAGGAGGAGGTGGAGGAGGAGGAGGAGGAGGTGGTGGAGGTGGTGGAGGGGGAGGCGGAGGAGGAGGATGAGGCCTCGATGCCGTGTGAGAAACGGCTTCGGTGTGTGGTCGCGTGCCTCGGGCGCGGAGGCCCTGCCGGCGGGCCCGCTCGCGCAGCTCACGCCTCTCTCAAATTCTCGCGTGGCCATGAGCTTCCTCCTCCTCCTTCTCCTCCTCCCTCCTCCTCCTCCTCATCATCATCTTCCTCCCTCCTCCTCCTCCTCCTCTTGACGAGTCTCGCTCTACCTCGGCCTGCTCGAGAGCCATACTCGACTTGGAGCTTATTCAGAAATACTTTTCGAGAGCCCCCAAGAGGCGCGGAGTACCTGTGTGGGCGCTCCCACCTTGAGCTCTGGCACATATGTACAGACAATCATACTGCTCATGTTGCGTCTTATGCACGTGCTGGTCTCGGGGCCGACAAAAACGTGACTGATGGGCACTATTCTAAGCTGCTGCTTCATAGGGTGTTTGCTAGTATTCGGTGCTGGGGAGTGGTTCCTAAGCTATGGAATTTCAGCCAGGGGTTTGCTCTGCCTAGAGCTGCTATTGCTGGACCTCGGGGTAAGCGAGTCGTTCACGGATTGGATCCGCTTAGCAAGGGGTTCTATGCTGGGATTCTCAAGGTGGGCCCGAAGTTCCAGAATTCAGTATGCGATCATGGCTTTCTTCGTTATCGCCGTCGAGAGGATGCCATTGCCGCATGTATGATCACGGGCTGGAGGCTCAATCAATCTGGAATCCAGTGGTGCGATTCCCTGAAAGATTTGTCGAATGCGTTTGCCTCCCCTACCTGGAACTCCCTGGACCAAGCGTGTCATACCCTGGCCCAACCTCGGGACCGAGCTTTGTGTAGACAGCGGTATCGCACCTCTGGCTGTATGCTTCCGTCCTCTGACGGGCCAATAGCGGTCAAGCCTGGCTGTGGAGCTTTGCAGGGCGACCCTTTCGCGGTGGCCAGCTTTGTGCGGGCATTTAAGGGCCCAGTGGATCGCTGGCTGCAGCGGTACCAGGAGCAGGACCCAGGGGAACAGTTGCTCTGGTCCACGCTACCCGCTGAGCTCGGACTTGGCACTGAACCTGTGTATCTTGGACTGCAGAAGTTCGCTGATGATCTTCTTTTTTAAAAATGGTCATTGGTCCCCCTTATAATGCTCAGAAGTTTGGCCAGCTCCTCGATTTGAATGACCCGATCTTGGATGAGGAGCTGGGTACCATCGGCCTTAAGAGGAACACAAATAAACAGGAGGCGGTCGTCTCGGTGCCCCATAGCTTTCGACGAGGTGCAGCTGCGATTCTCAGGGGCCGCGACACTCGCATCAGCAGTTCCGTCCGATACCTGGGGCCGCACATCATTCCGACACAGTCGTTCAGCACGGAACTCACGAGAATAATCGCAGTTATGAGAGCATCTGTCTATCGGTTGGGCAATTTCTGGTTCCAGAAGGGCGTCCCTGTGAGGTGGAAGCGCTGTGTACTACTATCCAATATCGTGAACACGACGCTCTCGGGGGTGGAGGCAGTTCTTCCCGGTCCAAAGCAGTTAATAACGCTCCAGTATGTTGTTACCGCCCTGGCACGCAAAGCTATGAGAGGAGAAGCGAGCTGGGAGGATGAGGAGGGCAGGAGGAGGTCTTTGTCGTCATTAGCTGTTCTCGACTGGTGGCGAATCGTACCGATCGGGATCGAGCTTCAGGTTCGGCGTCTTCGGTGGTTTCAGGCCTGTCTTCGACACCCCGCGGCACATGCACAATATCTTGCGGTTCTCCTGGGCACTATGTCTGATGGTGTGGGGGTCCTCACGGACGCGGGCACCGTTAATCCACAAGCTAATCCCTGGGCAGTTCGACTACAGGATGATATCTACACGCTGATTCAGTGGAGCTCTGATACTGCTGAATGTTGGGATCGTGCATCGGGTTCGCTCCTTCGCCTCTTCGAGTTTGATGTCGCCAAGGATTTCGCAAGGGTTGATGTCAGTATCCTTCGCAGTGCTGTTCAAACCTCAGAGGTTCCACCTCCAGGCATCTTTGTGGACTCCGAGGCTCTTGAGGCCGAGGCGTTGTGGTCGGACGACTTGCATATATGTCCATGGCCGTCGTGTCCGTCTCGATTCGCATCGCGGTCTGGACTTATCAATCACATTCGTCGCACGCATGGCACAGTGAAGTTATCGCAAGCACTCACTAAGTGCAACCAGTGCATAGCATGTCGTGAAATATTTTGGGACAAGAAAACGGCCCAGAAGCATCTTCATGGTTCGATTCTGCACGGGAGATGTCTAAGTGGCAAAGCATCTACACTTCGTGCACTCGCTCTGCCTGGCGATCTATCTTGCCTTGTATGCGGCTCAAGTTTTTTTTTTTTGACACTGGACGAGTACTGCGTCCACGCGTGCACGCATCTCCCAGTGCTCCCAGAGGTTCGTGAGCTGCGACATGGCCGAGGCCATGGAGCTCGATCTTGCGGGCGCCCCCGCGTGGATCTTCCCGCTGCGCAAGCGCCAGGGCGAGGCGGCCGAGGGCGCCCCCCCTGCCCAGACGGCGCGCACCGCCAGCGCAGCCGGGGGGCCCAGCGGGGGCCGCGGCGGAAACGGAGGTGGCAGGCGAGGAGACGACTCCATGGACGGCGCGACGTTGAAGTGGGTGGTGCGACAGACACTGGCCAACTCGAGCGATTGCGGACATGGAGTCGAGCATCGACGACACGTTTCTGATTTCAGAGCAGACGTGGCTGTCCCAGGCAGGCTTCCGAGGCAACAAGTACTACGCCGAGAGTGTCAAGCAGCTGAAAGAGAAGGCCGCCACCGACCCGTCGACGGACCTCGGCAGTCTAGGGCCACCGTGGCTCACAGTGTTCTGGATTGTCTTGGCAGAGATCAAGAAGCACTCCCAGAACGGCCATTGCAAAGACGCGGTCAACCTCTTCTGGGACACTCATGTAAAAGACAAAAAGCCCGACGAGATCGCGCTGATGGTCCGTCACTGTTCCTTCCAGGTGCCGCGCGGGGAGAAGAGCAAGCGCATGGAGGGGATGGTCAAGTTCAAGCTGCACATCGTCCTGGGCTCGGCTGCAGGTGTCGCCCTCCAGGAGCTGATGATGCGCATGCTCGCGGAGCTCCAGGCGCAGCGCCTGGTGGGCTCGGCACCCCGCAGCCAGGCAGAGCGTCATCTTCAACAGTGGCTCCAGCGCGGGAGCTGAGTTCTGAAGATATACCCGTGATTATTGGTTGGCATGGGTTCCAGCAAGCCAGGCTTTCGACTGATAGCTTGAATACTGGTGCATTGAACTTGTCTCCTCCTGGCCAGAGATCGCGAGCCTCACCTTCGGCGCCAACGCATGCTCATGCAGCTTCTGAATCGAATGAGATGGGAGTGGGATCTAAGTTATCACGTGCTGCTGCTGATGACAGGACCTGCCCCCCACCTGGGTGGAGTGAGCCACCGCCTTTCTCTAGCCAGCCTTCCTCTTCCACTCCGAACCCTTTTCGCACTCCTCCCCCTCTGCTGCTTTCCCCCAATATTGCTTCTAGTGCCCGCCTCGCCTCTCTTGTCGCTCGCGGTGCGATCCGTGACGTGAGGGTCACTGGCAGGGATGTCTTCGTGGGGAGCGGGGGCGGGGCGGCGGTGGACGGGGGGGAGGGAGAGGAAGCGCGGCTCGCGGCGGCGGACGAGGACCGCGCCCAGGGGCGCGTCGTGCCCGCCCAGGAGCCTAGGCGAGGACGCCCCCCCTCCGAAGCGGGGGGGTCAGCCGTCACGTCGCCGATCGTGATCAGTGCATGCTGGCGCCCGCAGGCACCCCTGGGGGGCCGCTCCCCCCATCCTGGGGCTTGCCTCGGGGCCCGTCGAGGCCCTCCTCGCTGCAGGGTCCTCGGGATTTAAAATCTGGATGTTGTTCGGCCTTCTAGCCGCCGCAGGGATGTGTGCTCTTTACAGCTGACTTGCGAGTGCAGGCTGTCCGTCTGGGAGCTTGAGATCGTCCCCAGCGTTTCCGATCCGATCCGATCCGATCATCCCTCCTCCTCCTCCTCCTCCTCCTCCTCCTCCTCCTCCTCCTCCTCCTCCTCCTCCTCCTCCTCGTCCATCCATTTTCCTTGTGAAAGACTCTTCCCTATCGCACCCCGAGGCAAGTCGGAAATGCGGGCTGGGCGTTTCGCTTGACATTTCCTCACCAGATATGGGCTTGAAGCTCAAACACTGGCAACAGCTTCACAGATGGAGGGCGGGCCGCTTCAAAAATGTGGCTCTCGCTGTGGTCCCGCTCATATTCCGGTTAAAACCGTTACAAGAGTTTCACGGATCTCGGGCGGGTCGTTTTCAACGCGTTGTTCTCATTTTAGCGCTTCGCGCATTTGTTGTTAAACATTGGAAGAGCTTCACGGATTGGGGGCGGGCCGTTTTCAACTTATGTTCTCGCGTTAGTGCCGCGCGCAATCTGAACAAAGTCGGACGAGATATGATTGTCTTCTGGGCGGTCCTTCTTCAAAATGTAGTTCGCGCTTGGGCGCCGTTCGCATTCATTTAAAACATTTGCAAGGGGATCATTGCTTCTCATGGTTAACGTACCAGACATTGTGTTTTGGAGCGGTTCAGGACTGTCGGGGCGCAACAGTTACGTTGATTCACGGTGTTGAAGTCCTAGGAATGGCGTTCTGGCCCGATTCATGATCGTCAGAACGAAACAGTCAGGATGATTCGTGGCGTTGAAGTCCTGAGAATATTGTTTCGGCGCGCTTTAGGATGTTCGCACGATTGTCCCCAACGGAGCAAGCTCCTCAGTGGAGATGAACCCTTATAAGGGGCCTGTGAAGAAGGAGTTCGGAGAGACGTTGGATTCCAACATCGTTGGCGAGTCTTGGGTTTACATTGGTCCTTCCTTCTCCCCCTCCTTCCTACCCGCATGGCGGAACAGTCTTTTGCAAACATGGGCTATGAAAGTTGGGTTGACATACGACAGAAAGGGAAAGAATAATGGGCACGGAATATAACCAACGACCCGGACAAATGGAGTTACAAGGCTTACTTCTGGGATCCAGAACTCTGCCAAGGGGCCCGGAGGAGACCACATGGGCCCGGAAGGAGATGGACGGCTTTCTTCTGAGGAGCTACGGCTCCACCGCCGTCCTCTCTAGGAGGCGCCCCGCGCGCGCGCGGAGCGGAGTCGGCGCTCGCCTCGCCTCGCCTCGCCCCCTCCTTCCTACCTCCACCTCTCTTTTCCTCCCTCCTCCTACCCCGTCGAGCAGAGCGTCCGCGCGGCAGACGGCTCGGCTCCGGCCGCCCTTCAGCAGCCCATGCCGGAGAACGTAGCGTAGCCCCGCGCGGAGCGCCTCTGCCTCTCCAGCCCCCTTTTTCGCTCCCTCCTTCCCTCCCTCCTCGGATCCTAAAGTCCTCGAGCCCTCGAACTCTCGACCCTCGAGTCCTCGAGTCCTCGAGCTCTCGAATCCTCCCGCCCTCCCCGCCCACTCCACCCTCGCAGGGAGGGAGAGGAGAGAGGAGAGAGGAGGCGGGAGGGAGGGACGGAGGGACAGAGGAGGAGAGGGGGAAGGGATGAGTTAGCCTCATTCCCCCTTTCTCCCCCCATTTTTCCTCCTGCCTTCCCTCCATCCTCTCTCCCTCCACGCCAGGGTGAGCTCACGCAAAGCTTGGCCGTAGCCAAAACACCCTCTTCCTCCCCCTCCCTTTCCTCCTCCTCCTCCCCCTCCCCCTCCTCTCCCTCTTCCTCCTCCTCCTCCTCCTCCTCCTCCTTCTCCTCCTTCTCCTCCTCCTCCTCCTCCTCCTCCTCCCCCTCCTCCTCCTCTCCTCCTCCTGCTCCTCCTCCTCGTCCCTCCTCCTCCTCTCTCCTCCTCCTCCTCCTCCTCCTCCTCCTCCTCCTCCTCCTCCTCCTCCTTCCTCCTCCTCCTCCTCCTCCTCCCATCCTCCTCGTCCTCCTCATCCTTCCTGTCCTCCTCCTCCTCCTCCCCCTCCTCCTCCTCTTCCTCCTCCCTCCTCCCCCTCCTCCTCCTCCTCCTCCCTCCTCCTCCTCCTCCTCCTCCTCCTCCTCCTCTCCTCCTCCTCCTCCTCCTCTCCTCCTCCTCTCCTCCCCCCTCCTCCTCCTCCTCTCCTCCTCCTCGTCCCCCTCCTCCTCCTCCTCCTCCTCTCCTCCTCCTCCTCCTCCCTCCTCCTCCTCCTCCTCCTCCTCATCCTCCTCCTTCTCCTCCTCCTCCTCCTCCTCCTCCTCCTCCTCCTCCTCCTCCTCCTCCTCCTCCTCCTCCTCCTCCTCCTCCTCCTCCTCCTCCTCCCCGTTTCCTCCTCCTCTAGTTTTCATGTCCCATGCCGAGCGGGGTCGGGGACTCCCACCGGGCTGCAGACTGTGCCCCGCCCGCGGGCTGGCGCCCCAAAGGTGCCGCAGCCACTGCCGCCACCCGTGGGAGAGAGGTGCTTCGCTATTATCGGCCTGCGGGGGGCCTTGACCGGCCCTCGGGAATAGGATTCGGGCTGAAGAGTTGGTCTTGGGGATTGGGTCCAGACCGTTGGGGGGTCAAGATCACAACGTCGGAGGATTTGGGCACTGGGCTGGATGCCACCTCTCACCCCAGGTCGCCCCCCCACGACGACGACGGCGATGGCCCCCACTCCCACCACCCCAAAGGGGCAAGAGGTGCTGGACCTTAGAGGTGGTGGCCAAAGTGGCCACACAACCGGGATCAAAAGCCTTCCTCGAGCGATCCCGGGCTCCCTCTGCCCATCCAGGAAACTGGCCCTGAAGGGCCCGAGAACGCCGTCTTCTGAGGGCGGCGGTGGAGTGATCGCGAGGGCGGCCGAGGGCCTCGACGACCCCCCAACTGTAGCTGCCACGCGTCGCACAGATCAGGATGGTGGTACCCTGGACAACACGCTCGCCTTCGGCATCAAACATTGCAGCCGTGCGCAGAGTGTGTTCTAACATGTTGGCCAAGGACACTCATTCGTCATGCTCCGAGTCTCTCGGCACGAACTGGCGGGACGCAAACCTGACCCTCGGCAAGGCAAGCCGCCGGGAACGGAGACGGCCGATCCCGACGCCCTCGTCTCCAGCGAGGCCATCTCACAGCCTCGGAGCCCCCTCCTCCCCCCCCTCCTCCTCCTCCTCCTCCTCCTCCTCCTCCTCCTTCTCCTCCTCCTTCTCCTCCTCCTTCTCCTCCTCCTCCTCCTCCTCCTCCTGCTCCCCTGCCCACCTCGCCGCCTCTCGGGCCACCGCCTCGACCACTCGCAACCCGGAGAGACGCCGCGGCGGCCCCCACCGGGTGGCGGGCGGCCACGAGCTTGGCCAGCCGACCGGCTCCAGCCGAGCCGCGCTGGAGGGGCGGGGTCGGGCGCTCCGCCTCCGCGTCGGCCCACGACGAGTGAGCACGAACCTTCTTGCATCAGCTCCATGGTCCTCCCTCCTCCTCCCTCCTCCTCCTCCTCCTCCTCCTCCTCCTCCTCCTCCTCCTCCTCTTCCTCCTCCTCCTCCTCCTCCTCCTCCTCCTCCTCCTCCTCCTCCTCCTCCTCCTCCTCCTCCTCCTTCCCCCTCCTCCTCCCCCCCCTCCTCCTCCTCCTCCTCCTCCTCCTCCTCCTCCTCCTCCTCCTCCTCCTCCTCCTCCTCCCCCCTCCTCCTCCTCCTCCTCCTCCTCCTCCGACTGGGCCTCACCGTCCTACACATGAGCACATCTGGGCCAAAGGTGGGCCCTGCTGCAGGCGCGGCGAACGGCAAACTCGGTGCTCGAGATGCACCGTAGAGCGCCCGCATCGTCAAAGTGATGCGGGGCGGGGCCTGTGACACAGCCCTGACTGGCCATATGAAGGGCGAAGGCCTCTCGATCCTCTCCGTCTGCCACGGCGCTGATTCCCACGGCACCGCGCCGTAACATCCTGCCAAGAGAAGGCCGTTGTCATCGACCATCGCGAGGCTCCACCTTGCCCTCGAGAGGGGAGGGTTGGAAGGGCTCCTGGCTGAGACGTCGCAAAAGATGTTGCCCGAGAGACCTCCATCCCCAGGGCGATTTGGCCAGGGTGTTGCCGCCTGGCTGGTTACGAGAGGGGTGGGAGCCAGCGAGAGAACCAGGGGGATGACGCCAGCGGCAGCTTGATCCACATCCGGGTGTCGACGCTCCAAGCTGTCCATGGCTCTGCGGAGGAGCTTGCTGAAGTGTGTCTGCCCGAGCTGGGCCGCGGCGTCGCACCTACACCTGCGATGGCAGAGAGAGTGCCGACTGCCGCCCCACACAGTTTGCACTCTGGAGATTCTACACAGCCGTGCCGGTGCAGCCTCCCTCTGGGGACCAGTGGCACATAGAAGCACGACTGCGCAGGGCCTCCTGCCTGCGCAGATCCCAAGACCGAGGAGGCTCAGCAGAGGCTGCCACATGACGGGCCCGGTCCAAAAGTGGGAGCCTTCTCGAGCCTGCAGGGGCTGGTGGTCAGAGAGGAATCGCGCGGCTCTCTGAGCCAGGCGCCCACGTGCACGGGGGCCATAGCCAGCAAGCCGAGGGGCACTCTTGCCTCGGTCCTGAGAAGGCGAGCGTCGTCCGCCTGCCATCCGATGCTTGTAAGGTGAGCGAGAAGATGTTCACAGGAGACCTTGTTGCCCGCAACGTGAAGCGAGCTCTGGGCAGATCTCCAAACGCCTCCTCCAGAACCTTTCGCATCATGCCTAGGCCAGGCCGGCCCTCCCAGATGGCTTGGGCCCATTGCAGGTCCGCCTGAATTGTGGTAGATCGTGTGAGGATCCATACCTCTAGCAACGGATGCCTGCTGAGGCCGTTCCTTTGACTCTACACAGGGAACCTACTGCTGCAATCCTAAGTCTGTGCACTCTACTGCGCTTGATGCCTGAGACCGTGGCACCCCACAGGGCGCTAGCTTGTGGCCCCGAACGCTAGACAGCATGAACCTGGACTGGACCCCGAAGCCGACGCAGGCGCCAGATGCGCTCGAGTCCTTTGGCGAGTCGGGCAGCAAGCGTTCCTGCGCGGCGAACGTTGGCACAGGTGGCGTCAGATCCTAAGTGCCGGGTCACTCTGGCCCATTTGACAGCTAAACCTTCCCTTGTGCCTGGGAGTTGCCAGGCCTGGAGAGGAGGCCAGGACATCGAGTTGTTTGTGGCCAGCCAGGACACGGTTAAGCTTCTTGCTCCCTCTGACCAGGTTCTTTCCCACAGCCCCCGAGCTCCTGGATGATGTGTCTCTCCGAGCCGATTCACTGTGCGTGGACGTGGTCAACCGCGTTGCCTACGTGGACCGCCGGGTGCTCCGCGTGGAGCTGCGAAAAGAGCCCGAACGAAAGAGCCTTCGCGAACGTCGCCGCGAGGGAGAAGCCAGCGAGAATCGCACCCTGGCGTCCGAGCGATGATGCTGACACGGCTCTGGGAACCCGACGCCCTCGGGCCGCGGCAGAGCCGGCAGGCTGCACGCACCGAGCGAAGAGGCACCTGCGCAGCAAGCGCTTCACGGCACAGCTGCGGGCGCGACGCGCTCGTCGAATCTTGACAGAGCAGTGAAGAGCGCCCCATTGAGGCAGGACGGGGTCTCAGCCATGTGCGCATACGTTCAGAGCGTGAATTACCTACCCCGCTTTCGCTTCCAGGCAAAACCAAGCCATACCACGCGCCTCCTCGTCAAGCGGCCTGACCAGTACAGGCTGCAATGTGGCATCGTTTGGCATCTCTTGGAAGCGAGGGTGGTCAAAAGCGAGGGAGGTTTGTTTGCCCCCTAAAGTGTGCTCCCACCCTGCCCTCTCGCACGTCCGACCCCCACTGTGCCCCAGAAGCTCGGCAGCCGGGGATCCAGCCCCCGCTGTCCGGCCAGACTCTGGCGAAGTCGGGCCCCTGCCCGCATCGGACTGCAGATCAACGCAGTGGGACGAACGCCCTCACCATCAGCTTTCCCCGTGGACATTACGATGCTAGGCCACTTGCCTGGCAGCGCAGGCTGCTCCAGAATGTCGATGACTCGGGCCAAAGTCGTGCCATCCAACAGTAGCCAGCTTCGCGGGTTGACTCCGCCCACCGCTAAGCCGACGTCGTGACGGAAAAGGCGCAACGCACGGCGGAGTTGGGCCACTGTCTGGACTGGGAGGGCTGACTGCTGCGCCGCCCTGGTGAGCCCTGGGGAGCTCTCAGCCTTTCCATCCTGCCAATGGCTGCTCCTGAAGAAGATTTTTTCCCAGATTTGCCAGCCAGAGAACTTGAGCTTCTTATGTGACTAGTGTGACCCTTGTTGTGCATGTGTTTGGTTGTTCTTCCCTCCATTTGGAAATTACATGTCACATAGTACCTCTTAGCAGAGATATAATCGAGTGCATCTCAACCGAATTCAGCCACTCCCTTGGGGAGCTTGTCGACCGCCTCATCGCCCTGGAGGGGACAGCCTGTCGCCCCCCGTCACCTGCAGGAGGAGGAGGAGGAGGAGGAGGAGGAGGAGGAGGAGGAGGAGGATGAGGAGGAGGAGGAGGAGGAGGAGGAGAGGAGGAGGAGGAGGAGGGAGGGAGGAAGGGAGGGAGGGAGGGAGGGAGGGAGGGAGGGCGCACCCTTTTACCCCCTTTTGGCGACAACATCCCTGGCCTGCGCTCTCCATCTCTGGAACCGATGTCGGGTGGCCTCGCGTGTCAGGCGCAAGCTCGCCTTATCAATGTCAGCCATCGCTTGCTCGAAATGCTACCCTCCATCAGCAGCCACGTGCAAAAGCAATGAACAAGACATCGCAGACGGCCTGAAGGTCAGGCCCCAAGAATTTGTTGGGGTCCAGGCTGGCAAGCGCTTCAAGATAGCTGTCCAGGGTTCTCCCGAAAAAACGTTCGTCCAGGGTCGCTTCCTGATTCCGTCCGTCGGGCGGAAAAGTGCTTGCAGAGCTCTCCGGCCTCGGGCGCCCTTGGGGTGGAATCGTCCTCCCATGTTCCTGGTAAGTGACGTCTGGAGCTGGACCTGTTGACGCCTAAGTCCTCCTGCTCGGCCGCGGTGGGGATCTCCCGAGTTGCCTGTCAGATCGAAACTGCAACACGGCTCTTCCTCCACGTGGCCCAACCTCTCGCCCCGGAGGGATCCCAGGGTAGCCGAGTCGGGGATGCGACCAGCTTTCCAGGACCGTTCATGACTGGGAGCCTCCCTCACACGGGCTCTACCTGCGCCCTCGTCGGGACGGGGCGCCAGGCCACAACGTGAGGCCGCGGAGGGTGAGCTGGACAGGAGCGCGCGGTCCGCAGGTGGCCGCCAGCAGCGCGGAGAGGTCCGCAAGGCTGGTCTCAAGCCCCCGTGATACGACAAAGAAAAAGTCAAGGCATCGTGGAATTCCGCTTCCACTCGCAAAGGTAGCACAGGACGGCGCCGCGATGCTAGCGCCCACCGACTGGCTGCAGCAGGCCAAACCCGCACTATCAAAAGCCATGTTGAAGTCTCCGCCGGGCACCCACGGGCACCCCTTTGCAGAGAATAATTCCCAAGTCCTGCAGGGGCTGCAAGTTGTCCCCCATGCCCTCCTCCTCTTCCTCCTCCTCCTCTTCCTCCTCCTCTTCCTCCTCCTCCTCCTCCTCCTCTTCCTCCTCCACCTCCTCCTCCTCATGCTCCTCTTCCCCCTCCTCCTCCTCCTGCTCCTCCTCCTCCCCCTCCTCCTCCTCCTCCTCCTCCTCCTCCTCCTCCTCCTCCTCCTCCTCCTCCTCCTCCTCCTCCTCCCCCTCCTCTCTCCTCTCTCTTTCTCCCTCCTCACGCCCCCCTTCCGCCTCCCTCCCGCCTCCCTCCCGCCCCCCTCCTCCCCCCGTCCCCCCCCCCGTCCCTGCCTCCTTCCTCGCCCCTCCCCTGCCTCCTCCCTCCCTGGCCCTCCACCCGAGGGCGAGCTCACGCAAAGCCGGACCAGTCAGAACGCCCTCTGCCTTACCTCCTCTCCCCCCTCCATCTCCTGCCTCCCATATATATATGTACATATATATAATATGTATGTATATAGGTATGTATGTGTATATTAATACATATATATATATATGTTCCTTATTACATGACACGGAAAAACCCACAAGGGATGGGGCATACCTAATTCCAGGGTCTCCGGGGGCACCCGCGGAGACCCCGAAGGAGTCCTTCAGGGCCTCCCCCGGACCGTCCAGATACCCCACGAGCGCTCCCAATAGGCGCCTTAAGATGTCTCCAAGGTGGCTCAAAACTGCCCCACGAGCGCTCCAAGAGGGCCCAAGACGGCTTCTAGACGGCCACAGAGGCCCTCAAGACGGCCCCAGAAGCCCCCCAGAGGCCCTCCAGACGCAGAGATTCTCCCATTCCCTTCGGGAAACGTATATGTTTAACATATTCGCTTCGTCGGTCTGAAAAGCGTCCAAGGCGGCCCAAGAGGCCCCCAAGGTCGCCCCAAGACGGCCCAGACGCCCCCAAGAGGGCGCCAAGACGGCCCGAGAGAGCTCCAAGACGGCCCAAGAGAGCCCCAAGACGGCCCGAGAAGGGCCCCAGAGGGTCCCAAAAGAGTCCCCGGGGAGCCCCAAGAGAGCCAAAGGAGGCCCCCCTGACGGCCCAAGGAAGCCCCGAGAGGGCTCCAAGACGGCCCAAGCCCCCCAAGACGGTCCAAGAGGGCCCCTGGACGGCCCAAGAATGCCCCCACCCAGCCCAGAAGAGCCCAAAAAGAACCCCCAAGAAGGCCCAGGAAGCGCCCAGAGATTCCCAAAATGCTTTCAAAAGGCTCCAGGAGGCTTCCCAAAAACCCAATGAAGCGTATGGAAGGTCTCGCGTCTACGTCCTGCACGGCGTTCCCAGAAAGGCTGCAGGAGGCCCCCGATTCACGATCCATCTAAGGGCTTCCAGAAGCCCAACAGAAGCACGCCGCGTGGCACCGAGAGGCACCCAAGACGCCCCGAACTCACGAGCCAAGTCAGGGGTGTGCCGCCATGGGCGGGGCTGCGGGATGCGAACGAGGAGGGACCAGGACAAGGCGGAGTGAGAGGGGCAGAAGGGTTCGCATCAGGAAAAGGAAAAGAATTAACACTACTACGGGGAGGACCGGAGTGCCAGCCACCAGGTCCCCACCCAAGACGCCCCGAACTCACGATCCAAGTCAGGGGTGTGCCGCCATGGGCGGGGCGGCGGGATGCGAACGAGGGGGGGGCAGGACGAGGCGGAGTAAGAGGGGCAGGAGGGTTCGCATCAGGAGAAGGAAAAGAATTAACACTACGACGGGGAGGATCGGAGTGCCAGCCATCAGGTCCCCGCCTTTTTCGATGACCGCCAGCAAGCCCCTGGCAGCATAGGACCACCATATAAGGCCCCGGGGAGCCCGCATACACACATACATAAGAGCTCTAGGGCCATTTGGGAGCCATCTTCCGGTCCTGGGACCCCCCGAGGCCTCGCCTCGCACATCACACACGCACCGGAATGCTAGCCACCAGATCCCCCCGTTTTCGCGCATCGCCGACACGTCACTAGCATAGAAGGCCAGACAAAGACCCCAGGGGCCCCGCATACATATACAAATGTCTCTCTTCGTGGAGTCTCTTTCCCTCGTGGAGTCTTCTGGCTTCACCACCATCTTCAGGCATTCTGGAATTTTCTTTGACCCCTGCCGTTGTTTCATTTCGACTCGGATGCTCTCTTCGACAACCTTGAGGTATCCCGGGGTCCTTTTGCAGCGATTCCAACGGTCATACAGGCCACCTCCATCCGTTTAGTCATTTCTGCAGGGAATACATGCCCGGTTGTTTTCTTTCTTCCGTACTTTCCCCCTACCTCGTCACGCACCTCCGAATCCTTTCATGCCTGTTTCCGTGCGCCTCGCTCTTCTGTCAAGCGCTTCGCGCTTAGCATGGCAGTATAGAATGAGACTCAATATGTTGAACGAGGCGTAGCGATACACACGCAACTGCCGACCCACGACGCCATGCGATCAGTTTTGCTGAATTCTGCAATCTACGCAAGTTGAGGGAAAAGCGCAAGACGACGCACAACTTCTTCCTTGCGGGAGGGCCGAATGCGCTGGCCGATATGCTTATGGCCGACATATGGGAGGACGAATTAGCAAACATCACAGGAGGTCATGGCACGTACGACCGGGTTCTTTCGAACGAAGAAATCCGTGGCTGCATGTCGCAGCGGGGGAAGGCGGGCGCCGACCCCATGGTTGGACTCGTCGGCGTGCGTTTTCCGCCCCTGGCACATGCACAACGTTTTATCTCTGAGATGACGAATGCGTGCCTCACCCGCAAGCGACGACGTCAGCTGCCCTTCACGAGTTTGCAAGTGGCTTGCGACTTGGTTTCTTTGGAACTCATTCGGATTGGCGATAAGTGCGCCTCATGCTCCCTTTACCACGGGGTCTGACGAGGGCATCAAGCATGTGAGGAGGATGTGTGGCGACATGAGCTTTTCTCTCGAACAAGTTGCTACTTCGGCCGGTCTCACCTCGATGCAATGCCAAACCAGTTTATGCGAATACAAGAAATGCATGAAAAAATGTTTGCCGGCGCAAAGCCCCTCAAATTGTATAAACCTCACGCTTGGACGTTCTCTCACGTACGTGTTTTGAACATTATCCTTGGATGGCGTGTTCTCGTTGTTACACATTGCGTCCTTACTTTTCCCCGGCGCTTTTCTCCACCTCAGCAATAGCGTTTCTCTGGGCCTCTGACGCGATATGCAACCGTGGGATGGGTATATCAGTTGATTTCTTAGTTGTCCCGGTGACAGACGCTGGCGGCGCAACGCAAGACAGCGGGCAAGCGCGCGCGAGGGTGCTTGCGAAAAAAGCAGGGGGAGGAGGAGTATGAGGAGAGGAAGATCCAGACACAACGTGCTATCCAAAGGTTTCCCCCACTAACCTCGCGACAGTTCGCGACGCCCACAGAGCGTGCGCAGCGACAGCTGTCAAACATAAAACCTGTCCTTCGGCCGGCCGGCCGGTCCCGAGCTGAAAAACAAAGTCGTCGATGTAATGCAAAATTGAGCTCGCGCGTAACGTGGTTTGCGCTTCTCCCGGACATCAGCGCCCCTCAAAAAAAGGCCACCCCCACGACGGCCCGCGGCTCTGGCCTGCCGACATAAACCAAGAAAGGGCCGTCGCCATGAACCAAAAATTGGTGACGAACCCGTCGATGTGATGCAAAATTGAGCTGGCGCCTGTCCTGCTCTGCGCCCCTCCCGGACACGCTGATTCCAAACGAAACCACGCCCGCAACGGTGCCGCAGCTTTCGGTTGACCACATCGACCACAAAGGGGCCCGTCGCCATGAACCAAAAATTGGTCGCGACGCCGCGCCTGTCCTGCGCTGCGGCCTCTGGACCGGTCCTTCCCTACGAGAATCCGTGCCCACGACGGCTTCGCAGCTCCGGCCTGCCCGCGTCAACCAACAGAATGCACCGTCGCCATGAACCAAGCATTGGTTACAAAGCCGTCGATGTGATGCAAACTTGAATTCGCCCCTGTCCTGCGCTGCGGCGTTTGGATATGCTTTTCCTTACAAGACTCCACGACAGCGTCGGCGCAGCAGTTCCAGCTTGATTACGGAGTCCATAAAGCGGGGGTTGCCATGAACCAGAATCACTGGCTGAGCTTACTGTCCTAGTTTCCGCCCCGGGACACGCTGACTCCCGACGACAACGCCAGCCCGACGGCCCCGCGCCTTCGCCTTGCCCGCGAAAACCAACCGCCCGACAAAAAAAAACACCCAACGCCCCGTTCGAACCCTTCATGCACAAAAGCACTTCTTTACATCAACCACGAACAAATTCGCCTTTCTAGCTGCCTCCGTACCTTACCAAACAACAAAAAAAACATACCAGAAGAAGCGTGGACGAGGCGACCGCAGCACAGAGCGCAGTGGCGAGAGAAACGACGGAAGAAACGCCGACCCGCACCGCCATGATTTTCACCGCGCTGGCATACAAAGTCCGCGCGCCCAGGGACAAAATGTTGTGGCGAAGCGAAACGAGCCAACAAGATCTTGTGTATATATATACATACATGCATATTTATATATATATATATGTATATACCTATAGATGTACATATATATATATATATATGTATATATAAATATATCCACCCGCCCTCCGCATGGCGCCCCCGCCCTCTCCATCTCGCCCCACGTGGCACCCCAGAGGCCTGGGCCGCCCCCTCGCCACTCTCGGTGGAGTTGTGATCGTTTCTCCTTGCCTCCCTCCATCCGCCCCCCCCCTGCCCTCCGCAGGACCGCCTCCCTCTCCCTCCCTCCCATCCCTCTCCTCATCATCCCTCCCCTCATCCTCCCTCCCCTCCCTCCCTCCCTCCCTCCCTCCTTCCCTCGCTCCCTCCATCCGCCCCCCCCTCCCCGCCCTCATCCGCCCTCCCTCCCCCCCCCTCCCTCCCTCCCTCCCCCCCATCCCCTCCCGCACCCCCCCCCCCCCCCTCTGCATGGCCCTCTCGCCGCGCCGCGCCTTCGCCCCCGACGCCCGCCCCGCCGCCGCCGCCCTGCGCCACCCCGCCCTGCTGTTCCTCACCGCCGCGCTCGCCGCCGCCGCCGCGCGCGGCGAGGCGCCGCGGCGCCCCAGCCGGCCGACGGCCGGCGGTGATGAGCGACGGCGGCGACGAGCGACGGCGAATGGCGGCGGACGGCGGCGAGAACGACGACGACGACGGCGAGCGGCGGCGAGAATGACGACGACGGCGAGCGGCGGCGAGAATGACGACGAGGGCGGCCGGCGGCGGCTGCGGCCAGGGGCGACTGGCGCGCGCGGCGAGACGGCCAGCGGCGACCCGCGAGGCGGCCGACCCACCGGCGGCGACAAGCGATACCAGCTCGTCGCAAAGTAGCCTCCCACGCGACGTTGCCCACAACTCGCCCGTGTTACCCTCGAGAAGATCAGGAGGAGGAGGAGGAGGAGGAGGAGGAGGAGGAGGAAGAGGCGGAGGAGGAGAGGAGGAAGAGGAGGAGGAGGAGGGAGGAGGAGGAGGGAGGAGGAGAGAGGAGGAGGAGGAGGAAGGAGGGAGGAGAGAGGAGGAGAGGAGGCGGAGGAGGGCGAAGGAGGAGAGGAGGAGGAGGAGGAGAGGAGGAGGAGGAGGAGGAGGAGGAGGAGGAGGAGGAGGAGGAGGGGAGGAGGAGGAGGAGGAGGAGGCTGGAGCGCAGGCCCCACTCCCTGCTAGCGCAAGCTTGCGCGCTTGACGGGAGCGGCGCGTCCATCGCCGGACGCGCTGCGCGTGCATCTCCCAGAGTCATTCCTGTAGCCACCAGCGAGTTCCGCCCAGTCGTGAAACCTGAGCGTCGTCGGTCACAGGGCCCGGCTCGGCTCGAGCCGTGAAGGAATCACGACGGGAGGTTTTCCTTGGTTTTCCGCCGTTGGGGGCCCTTCCCAGGCCTCGGGGCCTTCAAGAGAAACGACCCAGGATGAGAAGCTGGTCCCGGGAAATGGGTCGAGACCTCTGGTGGTCGACGCTGTGACTCAAGTCATGACGGCGGGGTTCTGCGGACGGGTCCCGAGGAACACAGATCCTGACGATCTGCACCGACTTCGGGCTCCTGGGGCCCTCCACGGGCCCCGGGGGCCGCCAGAAGACGGCTCGACCCAGTCCAGGGGAAGGCTCCAGGGACGCAGGGCCCGTTTCCCTCATGAGCCGCTTCGTTCACGCGACAGCGGCGGCGAGTGGCGACGACAACGGCGGCGGCGGACGACGACCAGGGACCGACGACGGTCGGCAACGGCGGCGGCTGCGACGGAGGCCGCGGTTGTGGGACGTCGCTGCCGCCAGTCATCGCCGCCGGTCATCGTCGCCGTCACCGTCGGCCGCCGCCGCCGTCGCCGCCGCCGACGTCGCCGCCACCGCCGGTCGGTCGGTCGGTCCGTCGATCGTCGCCGCCGTCGTCGTCGCCGCCGCCGTCGTCCTCGGCGGCGTCGTTGCTGTCGTCGTTGCCGCCGCGCCCGCCGTCGGTCGCAGGCCGCCCTCGAGGGCCGCCCCGCGGGCGGCGCCGTGGCCCTCGGCGGCGGCGCCTTCGCGCTGAGGCTCCCAGCCCGCCCAGACTTCGCCTCGCCGCGGCCCGCGCCGCTGGCGCGCGTGCGGCTGGGCGCCGTGAGCCTCGCGCCGGAGGGCGGCGGTGACCGGCCACGCGCAGAAGGGGGTCCCAGAGATCCGGCGCTCCTCCTCCTCCTCCTGATCCTCCTCCTCCTCCTCCTCCTCCTCCTCCTCTCCTCCTCCTCCTCCTCTTCTCCTCCTCATC
>CAUYUJ010018728.1:0-10000 GCA_963575745.1 Prorocentrum cordatum
GAGGACAGAACCCCCACGGGGCCCACGGGGCCCGGAGGCGCCCGCGGGCGCCCCCGGCCGCTGGGCGCCCAGAGGGCGCTCGCCGCCGTGGGGCTCCGCGGCGAGTGCAGCTCCTGCCGCCCCGGCGCCGCGCCGTCGCCCGGCGGTCTGCACGAGCGAGAGGGGCACGTGAAGAATCGGGGGCACGTTCTCCCTCCGCCCTCTTCTCATCCTCCTCCTCCTCCTCCTCCTCTCACTCCTTCCTCCCCTCTCCTCCTCCTCCCCCTCCTCCTCATCCTCGTCGTCCTTCTCGTCCTCCTCCCTCCTCCTGCTCATCCTCCTCGTCCTCCTCCTCGTCCCCCTCCAGCTCCTCCTCCTCCTTCTCCTCCTCCTCCATCTCCTCCTCCTCCTCCTCCTCCTCCTCCTCCTCCTCCTCCTCCTCCTCTCTGAGGGCGTCTCTCGGGCGGCTTGGGCCGCCGAGGTCACCCCAGAGCGGTGCGGTGGCGGACCGTGTGGTGAGGGCTTTGCTGATTTCAGTGCGCATAAATAGGCCCGCCCCGGGTGGGCGGGCTCCCAGCGCTCCTCGAGTCGGGGGCGGCAAAGAGGGGGGTGATGACTAGGGGGGGGTGGATATCATGGCGGGGGCCATGATATCTCCCCAGATTTCAGGGCGCCTCTTCTTGTTTCATGACGTCCCTGGCCCCCCCACTGGGCCGCGCACATGCCGCCGGTCATGCCACCAAACCACCCCAACCCAACCTGAAGGCTCAGATTTACCCTCGATTTCTAGTGTGGGGGGGGTCCGGGAACATAGAAAAAACACACATGGAGCCCATACCCCCCCCAACCCGAACTTCGGGCCTCCGGGTTGGGTTGGGGTGGTCTGGTAGGTAGTCAGAGAGGGGCACGTAAAGAATGCATCGTCGACGCCCCAAACAATTCTCTTGGGACACTGGGGGCAGTGGGGGGGGGGAAGGCCAACGCCCCCAAGAACGTATGGGGACATCTCTGCGGAGGCTTTTTTGGCTTGTGTGTATTTCTTTGTGTGGGTTTTTTCGGGGGAGCGTAAGACCCGGGTTTGCCAGGACCCGGGTTCGCCATCGTTTTTTGACGACCGCGCCTCGGATTTTGACGAGGAGGAGTTTCGTGGGATGTCTGCAGCGCGAGGCCTCGTCAAACTGCAGGCTCGGCCTCTTCATTTTTTTGACGACCTCGTCGGGGATTTCCGAGTCCCCTGTTCGGATGCAACTCCTGGGAGGTCAAATTCTGATCTTGCCCTGGTCCGAAATCCGGCTTAATCCCGCTTAATCCCGCTTAATCTGGCTTAATCCCGCTTGATCCGGTTTAATCCCGCTTACTCCGAGGCCCACTCCGGCGTAATAGCCCCCAAATGGGGCTTGATCTTCCTTAATCTTTCCGACGAGAACCTCCCAGCAGTTGCCTCCTAACCCAGGTCTTACGTCCCCCTGATGTTTGCTTGTGTGCATTCCTTTGTGTGTGTCCTGGCCGGGCCCGAGGTGTGCGCGAGGGCGCCCGTGCCGACGCCTCGGCGGCGCGCCGAGGGGGGTCGGCCGGCCACGCGCAGAGCGGGGGGGTCGACCGACAGTGGCGAGGCGTCCTGGCTCGCCAGGAGGGAAAGAAACACACAGACACAATTAATCGTCGATTCCCCAGGAAATATGGGAAAATATGGGAAGTGGTGGGGAAGACAGAAACCCAGAAAATATAGGAAAATATGGGGGATCCTTTTATTTGTGTGTATTTATTTGTGTGTCTCAGTTTCCCTTTACTATAGCCCTACCAAGCAATGTTCTAAGAACCTGTTGTGGTTTCCACGACAGTGGCGGAGCGTCCTGGCTCGCCTATAGCCCTACCAAGCAATGTTCTAAGAACCTGTTGTCGGGGGCGGAAAAGAGGGAGGTGATGACTAGGGGGGGGGATATCATGGCGGGGGCCATGATATTTCCCCAGATTTCATGGCGCCTCTGCTTATTTCATGACGTCCCTGGCCCCCCCACTGGGCCGCGCACATGCCGCCGGTCATGATTTGCACCCCCCCCCTCTTTGACACCCCCCTCTTTGCCGCTCCCGATGTTGTGGTTTCCACGACATGTTCTTAGGACATGTTGTGGTTTCCACGACATGTCTGGTTGATGCTGTCTTGTTTTAGCACCTCCTGTGTTTCGTGTTCCAAGCACATGGCTCTTGTTCTTAGAACATGTTTGGGCTCTAGGAAGATTTCGCGGCAGGGCTGCAGGAATGCCGGGACGGTCGGTCCCTGCTCAAAATGGGTACAATGCTCCACAGCAGTTCCTGCTCATTCTGAACAGGGCTCGCTGCCCGCGCCGCCGCGGCCTGTGTCCCTTTGAGACGGCAGGCCGCCTGCCCAGCAGCGGCCGCTGCTGGTTTGGGACAACATTTGCTGCTGGGCATCGTGCCTACACCTTAGGCGATGCTTAAGAAAACTTAAGTTTTCGGCCAGAGTCTCAGTTATTCTTAATGTTTCAATGTAAATCCTAAGATGTTCATGGAAATGTTGGGTTTTTAATCAAGTTCTGAGACTATGAATTTCTGAACCCATGATTTCTTAAGCATTTCGCAGGGTGTATTGTTTCCGTCCCCCGTTCGGGCGTCCAGATGCCAGCGCCGCCGCCGCCAGCCTTCGGCCAGGAGCCGCTGCCCAGCAGGCCGGCGCTCGACGCCCGAGCGGCCAGGCGGCGCATGCGCTGGCGAGTCCGGCGTGCCCGAAAGCGCCCGCCGAGCCCTGGGCACCAAAACAAAAGAACAACAAAAAAAAAAACAATCAAAACAAAAAACGGGACCTCGAAGCCGAGCCCGAGCTGCCCCCGCTCCACGCCCACGACGCCGCGGCCCCAGAAGCGGCGCGCCGCGCCGCGCCCGCCGCGCAGCCATCCAAGGTGCCGCGCGGTCTCCGGATCCCCCGCGCCGCCGCCGCCGCCCGTGCGGGCTTGCGCTCGGCCGCCTCCTGCGCCTCTGGGCCGGCACTTGCGGAGCTCCTCGGCCGCGGCCTGGAACTCTGCCGCGCGCCCCTCGAGCTTGCCCCCTCCGTGGGCGCCCACGTCGATGTCTTCGTCGTCGTCTCCTGCCGGGATGTTGACGTGAGCCCTGCCGCCAGCTGCGCCAGCGCCGCAGCGAGCACCAGCACCGCCGCCACCAGCCAGCAGGGGCTCCTGCGACTTCTCCGCCGCGCCCTCGAGGTCCAAAGCCGTCTGCTGGAGCTTCGCCATTACCTCCATGGCCGCCTTGGCCTCAGCATTCGCGTGCAAGCTGGGATCCAGCGCAGCAGTCGTGACCTTGACCCCGTCATTGATGTCGACGGCATGCGCGCGCACGTACAGGGCCTCCGCAGCTGCCAGGTCCTTCTTGGTGTCCTGGATGGCCGCCTGGAGCTCTGTCTCCTTCTTGAGGAGCTGCTCTCGGCGCTCCCTGATCATCTGGAGCTGCCGGTCCTGATTCTCCGGCTTCTTCCGAAGGTTCTCAAAGCTCCATCTCGCAGTGACGACCGAAGCCGGGTGCTTCTACTTGCTCACGCTGCTGGGACTCCGTGATCGACTGCAAGACCGCTTCATCACACGTCTTGTCCTTGTGGAACACACGTCTATCTTTGTACGACAGCGTGCTGGTCCCTCCTGATGACTGCTGCTGCTGCTGCTGCTGCCCTGCCGAGGGCGACGAAGAGGACTTCTCGTCCTCCCCGAGCAGCATGTCGAGCTTCTCCTGCATGGCAGCAGTGATCTTCCCGTGGCCCTGCGCAGAGCTTGGGCGTCCAGACCCTCCGCCGCCGCCGTCTCCCTCCCCCCTTCTGGCGCTGCCTGGCGGCCTGCCGGGCCGCCTGCGGGGCCGCCCTGGTGTGCCTTCTGGAGCGCGCTCCGTTCCCGCAGCCGCGGCACCTGAGGCGACTCTCGCCCAGTTGCCTGGCATCGCTCGGACGTGTGCATTTTTGTTCCTGGCGGGGACCATCGAGGACCAGCCTGGACCATCGAGCAAAACAACAGACACGCACGAAACCGAGCACTGCACGGGAAATGGACGTCCGAGCGATGCCGAGGCTGTCGGCAGCTCGGCATCTTCCGCACCCCCAGTGGGGGAGGCGCGGACCTGGAGAGATGCCGGGCCCTGTCCACCGCGCGGGGGGGCAGCAGCAGGAGCCGGGCGCCTCGACGGCGCACCGGCAGAGAAGATGCCGTGCAGATGTGCACTGGCAAAGCGGTGAAGAATCCCGGCGCACGTATCCGGGCGCAACTGCCGTGCAGATGTGCACAGGGCCCCGTCCACCGCGCGGGGGGGGGGGGGGCAAGCGAAAACGGCTCGCGGACGCGGCGCGCCTCTCCGAAGCGCGTGTCCGCAACTCTTCTCCCAACCTCGCGAGAGCAGAGGGGCTTGGGAGGGGAGAGCAGCAGGAGGAGGAGGAGGAGGAGGAGATGAGGAGATGAGGAGATGAGGAGATGAGGAGATGAGGAGATGAGGAGAGGAGGAGATGAGGAGAGGAGGAGGAGGAGAGGAGGAGGAGGAGAACCGTGCCGGAGTTGCCCTGTCCCCTGCGCGCACCGTGGGTGCCCTGCGCCCGAGGACGAGCTGGGCGGGGACATCGGGGAGTACAACGTGCAGCGGCGCATGCAGGCCGCCAAGAGCAGGACGCCCACCAGGGCGGTGAGGGCCGCCGTCGCCAGCCACTCCGGCCCTCCTCATCGTCCTCCCCCGACCTCCTTCCTATCGCTCAGGCAGCGGATGGGGAGGTTTGCTCCTCCTCCTCCTCTTCCTCCTGGATGTCGAGGATCGAGAGGGAGGAGGAGGCAGGAGTGAATCTCGAGCCGATTCTATTGAGGAGTGCCGGTGGGCCCAACAGCCCACAGCGACTTTGAGCTCGGGGTGGATCACGTTCTTGGCTCATCGACACGCTGCTTGCCTTGCAGGACTGATGGTGACCGTGTGCCGCATGGGTTTGCACGTTCACGACACCTTGTGATCGTTCAGAAAGTAAACCGAGTAGTTGAGCGGCATCTTCTTCGTCTACTTCGTTTGGTGTTTGACATGATTATCTCATCGTTTCGCTCACTCCGCCGGCCCATCTTTGCGCACAGCTGTGTCGGCTGGCCGAGCGGTCGTTGGCACTGCAGATCTGCAGGGGCGGCGCGCGTGTTTGTGAGACACTGCTTTCGGCATGTTTGGGGTTGGAGCAGCTCATGTGGAGCAGCCGCGTGGCGGTTGTTTGGGCATTGTGGAAAAGCTGTCGGAGGTTCGTTGGTTTCTTGCGTGGTCTCTGGGCGTTAGCCGCCGTGTGGGGCTTCAGGTTTTTGTGTGTGGTTTTGTTTTGCCTGCGGAAGCTCGCATTGGAGCGTTTTCGAGTGAGAGGAGGAGAGATCTGGTGTGATGATGGAACGTTTGCATTGGAGGATGGCGGGCTTTGAATGGGAACATCGGCTTTCATCTTGTCTGGATGTCGATTATCATTCCGATCGCGGGGTGCAGGAACAGGTTTGGTGGTTCGTTTCCATTTTATCCTCTTCTCCCGGACTGTGTTCCCCAGTCGAATGAATTGAGCGGGCCCCCCAAGTTGCATGCTCTTTTGTTCAAGGTAGTCGCATGAGAGTTGGGCCTGTGGCGATCATGGGCGGACAGCGTTGTCTGCATCTGGTGACTGCCACGATTGGGGTGCTGCCAGATGTTCGGGGGTACTTTATTTGTGAATTTAATTGGTTTTAGGGTTTTAACAAATGGTCGCAGCCACTCAGAGGGCGTGCGTAGCGACGCTCCACATGCTCGGTCTCCAGTACTTCTACGTGGCGGCGCCCCCGCAGGCACGCAGAGGGCACGCGTGGCGACGGGGGCGTCGCCACGCAGAGCTTCTAAAGACCAAGCATTTTGAAAACCAATTGTTTCCACGACTAAAGTACGGTGTCACAGGTGCCCTTGGCTCAAGGTGCCCCCAGCTCCCCCGTTGACTTCGGAGCCCCAGGGGCCTTCTGGGCCTCGTGTTCGATTGCGCGGACTCTCGCTGGATATATAGTGCCTTTCCATGATCGGCCCCATGCTCTTCACAGGAAGAGAAGGATACCTATACACCTTAGGCGATGCTTAAGAAAACCTACGTGTTCGGCCAGGGTCTCGATTATTCTTAATGTTTCAATGTAAATCCTAAGATTTGAATAGAAATGTTGGGTTTTTTTTGAAGTTCTGAGACTATGAATTTCTTAACCCATGATTTCTTAAGCATTTCGCAGGGTGTACCTATACATGATCGCGTCGTTTCAAAGTCAGGACGGGCGATTTCTCTTGATTTTCGGCACCAATGGGGCCCTCTCCGGGCCCGGGGTCCGTCAAAAAGGAGTACTCGGGACGAAAAAAGCCGGTCCTGGGGAAGGGGCCCGGATTTCGGGGATGCCGTCCTGAAATAATCAGGAATCGGGGGTGGACAGAACCCCCAACAGTGACACGCCGATTAGTGAATTGTCCGTTTTCGGTTCTCGAGAGGGCGCCGTGGCCGTTATTTTCCAGGCTTGCGCCCGCCAGGTTTGGGCCTCAGGTCGTTTTCACTAAACCACGTTTTACTAAAGGGGGGTCTGTCCATCCCCGAAGTCAGGACGGGCGATTTGTCTTTATTTTCGGCACCAGGGGGCCCTCTCCGGGCCCGGGCCTCCGTCAAAAAGGAATGCTCGGGACGAAGAGCCGGTCCTGGGGAAAGGGCCCGGCTTTCGGGGATGCCGTCCTGAAATAATCAGGAACGTCGAATTCAGGAGGGGAAAAAACACACAGACACAATTAATCGGCGATTCCAAGAAAATATGGGAAAATATGGGAAGTGGGGGGGAAGACAAAAACCCAGAAAATATGAGAAAATATGGGGGGTATTTTTATTTTTGTGTATTTATTTGTGTGTCCCAGTTCCCCTTCACGAATGTCGGGGACGGCCTGCGGTCCGAGCGATATGGAGCTGAAGCTGCATGGGGTCGCGCTCGGGTTCCATGACGTAATGACCTCCGTGCCACATGCAACACATATGAAGCAACCGCTTCCGCCCAGCCTCCGGCTCTCGCGCATGGATATCATATACCGCCCAATCCGAGGACAACCGCGTCGAGCGGACTTGGAATCGTGGGATTGCGGGGACCACACGGCCTCAATCATAGCGTTTGGCAGCGCGTAAGACATTGTAATCAGGGTGGCTGTGAATCCAGCCTCTTCTGGCGGAGCTGGGCGTGATAATATCGTCAGGGAGGGGTGGAGTTAGCGTAAGTATGCTGACATCGCCTTTGCCGGATATTGTGTGGTGAGCGCGCAATCGTTGTTTCAGCAGGTTGGTCATCCAACATGTCGTTCCACATTCCGCGCGTGCGTATTTCCCAACAGTCTTGTGGTGTTGGGTCCTCGTTCTGAAGAGACAGGCGCCTCCGTCCTTCCTTTCCGTTGCCGCCCCCTCCTCCCATCCTTTCCTCTGCCCCCCGCATGTTCTCCATGCCGGTACACCCTTTACACGTTTCCTGGCCCCTCAAGGAGTTCCACCTAGGGCCAAAGTAGTGCGGTTCGCATGGTAGGGTCGCATACATGTCGGCACACCTTCCGCACTTTCAGCGGCCCCACACGGAGTTCCATGCAAGGCACCAGTGGCGCAGATCGCACGATGGCGTCGCACCCATTTCGGTACCCTACTCACACGTTTCATGGCCCCACAGGGAGGTCCACCGAAGGCCCCAGTGGCATTGTTCGCATGGTGGCGTCGCACCCATTTTGGCACACCACTCACGCACGCGTTGCGTGGCCCCACAGGGAGTTTCACCAAATGCTTCAAAGGCGCAGTTCGCATGGCTGCGTCGCGCCCATTTCGGCGCACCCCTTACACGTCGCGTGGCCCCACTGGGCGTTTCTAGTAACTAAAGACACAGTGGCGCAGTTCGCATGGTGGCGTCGCACCTGTTTCGGCACACCGCTCACAGGTTTCGTGCCCCCACAGGGTGCTCCACCGCATGGTGGCGTCGCACCCATCCTTGCACACCCTTCATAAGTTCCGTGGCCCCAGAGGAAGCTCCATCTGAGGACCTTTGGTATCACTTCGTATGGTGGCGCCGCGCCCACTTCGGCGCACCCCATTACACGTTCCGTGGCCCCACAGGGCGTTTCAATGAAAGACCCAGTGGCGCAGTTCGCATGGTGGCGTCGCACTCAATTCGGGACACCGCTCACCCGTCTCGGAACTGCACCTAAGGCCTAAGTGGCGCAGTTCGCACGTTGGCGTCGCGCCCATCTCGGCGCACCCCTTACACGTTACGTGGCCCCATAGGGTGTGTCAACTAAAGACCCAGCGGCGCAGTTCGCATGGTGGTGTCGCACTCATTTCTGCACACCCCACACGTTCCGTGGCCGCACAGGGAGCCCCACCCGAGGACCCCGCGGCGCAGTGCGCATGCTGGCACCGCGCCAATGTTGGCATTCCCCTTAGGTGCTTCGTGACCCCACCGGTCATTCTTCACGCTTCGTGTATCCCCACCAGTGACCGCGGCCTCGCGCGCGCCCGCTCCCTAGTCGCGGCCGCAGCCCGACCGTGACCGCCCGCCGCTGGCGCTTCCGCCTGCGGCTGTAAATAAAAAAGTATCCCCACCAGCCCACCCAGACACGATCGGAGGTTTTCATGAGGCCATTGCAGGCTATCTTGAGCCATGTTCTGCTAGAGGATGTCGGAGGTTATCCTCAGCTTAGGGGCTCTCTGAGGGCCCCTTTGTGGCGTCTTTTTGGCAACTCTTGTGGCCCTCTTGGGGCTCATTTTGGGGGTCTTGGGGCCCTCTGTGGGCTCCTTGGAGGGGTCTGGGAGGCCTCTTGGGCCCCATGGTTCAGAAAGGGGGGGGGCATTCAGACCCCCTCGCGGAGACTCAAAACGGGCGCCTTTGGGCCCTGTTGGGGCGCTCTTGTAGCCCTCTTGGGGCGCTCTTGGAACGCTCTTGTGCGCTCTTGGGGCCCTGTTGCTGCTGCCATCTTGGGCTCCTCTTGGGGCTCTATTAGGCCGTCTTGGGGCCATCTTGAGGCCTCAAGAGCCCGTCGGAAGCGAAAAGGCGAGAAGGCAAAACACATTGATTTGCCATAGACGTTCGAAGGGCTCAAAAGAGCGTCCTTGACGGGCGCAGGGGGCACTTGAAACCGTCTTGGTGCCGTCGTGAGGCCTCTTGGATGCGTGTCGGAGGCTACCTTGAGCCATCTTGAGGTATCTTGAGCCATCTTGGAGGCCAGCGTGTGCTCTCTGAGGCCCCCTTGGAGCTATATCGGGCCATCTTGGACGCTCTAACCCCCCCGGCCACCCCCCCTCCCAGGCCCCTGGGGGCGGAGGGGTCAAAAGACTCTCCCAGATTGCAAGCCGTCTAGCTCACCCCCACGCGCCCTCCCAACACATAAAGTAATACCCGAGCCTGAGCATGTTCAGCGGCCGTCTTTGGGTGGACAGCTACTGGAAACCAAAACCGACCCCATGTGCGCGACGCTGGGGCGAGGTGTGCCACGCGTGCCGGGCGGGCCACGCGTGCCAGGCACCCCTGGGGCCCGAGCGTGACAGGCACGCCTGGTGCGCCACATGCGCCACGTGCTCCGCGTGCGCCAGGTGTGCCGCAACTCCAGCCGCGCCAGGTGCGCCACGTTCGGGGCATCCTTCAGTCGCTTGGCAACCGATGATTATCTATGCATCTGTATGTGCCCACCTGTCGCCGTAGTACTGCGGCGTATGTTCATTCCATATGTTGTTGCCGTCCATCTATCTACCCGGCCCCAGGCGCCGTCACACCAGCTTGTCTGCGCGTTTGCGCGGCTACCTGTCATATTCTGCCAAGTACATATGAGTCAATGAGGCATTTCTGTGTTGGCGGTTTTGTCTCATTCGAAAATGCATGATCGGAAAGGTCTGCGGGGCTCCAGTCGGGGCTCCAGTATGTTGTCTGGTGGTCTCTGCAGAGCAGCGCGCGGGCGAGGGACCATGGTCAGCCTGGTCACCCGTCACTCGTCGTTTGCGCAATACTTCATCATC